>MU134496.1:105315-135981 GCA_015039355.1 Ramaria rubella
ATCCCACCACCACACTCTGCTACCATACCACCATGCCCCTACCACACCCACTCGCACAGCGCCAGTCACATGTATTTAATTTTTAGATTAGTTAAATACGATTATTATTATTTTTAATGTTTGAACCAGTTCAGAACTGGCTCAGAGCTGGTTCAGAACTAACTCATGAGCTGAACTGACAGCAAACTGAACTGTGAGCTGGTAACCAGCAGATTGTCAGTTCAGTTCATGAACTGAACTGAACCAAATTGAACTGTGTCCATCACTATTGGTCATATCATAGATGACAAGGGTATCCATGCAGACACAGATAAGATGGAGAAGGTTGGAGGTTGGAGAAGATCTCGAACATTTAACGATGTCCAAAGATTTCTAGGACTCGTTTAGTATCTGGCACCATATATGCCAGATTTGATGGCATATATAGCTCCCTTATCAGGGAGTGCACGAAACAACAGGATGTTTCAATGGACACCTTTGATGGATAAGTGTTTTGAATCCATCAAAGCACTAGCGTGTAAGGCTCCAATCTTGAAGCCCATAAATCACACTAGTTCAAAACCCATTTGGGTTGTGACAGACGGCTCCAAGTCTGGAGTTGGAGCAGTTTACAGACAAGGTCCAGACTGGACAACTTGTCGTCCAGCAGGGTTTCTTTCAAAGAAATTCAGTCCTGTGCAACAGTGTTACAAAATGCATGAGCACAAGACAATCGCTATCCTAGAGGCACTTATGAAGTGGGAGGATAAGCTGCTAGGTCACCAGTTCACACTGGTGACAGATAACAAAGGTCTCGAATATTTTGAGACACAACAGCATTTGTCTGACAGACAGGTGCACTGGTGGGAGTTTCTCTCCAGATTCAATTATACCATGGTACATGTACCGGGGGTAGAGAACAAGGTAGCCGACTGTCTGTTGCGCTACTTACTATGAGAACGATAAGCAGGGTGAAAGTCACCCCACAGAAGAATACGTCAATGCAGATGCACAGCTAGATCCAGAAGGAGAGTTTCTCCTAATGGATCAATTCATAGAAATGCAGCACGACGGTTGCAGTGATTACAAGATGTGACAGAGCAGTGTGTCACTGATGCACAGCAGATGAAGCAAGCAGGGGAAGTACCTCCCACACAAGTGGAAGGTAATGAGGAAGACAATGTACTAGCTACAGCATCTGGTGCAGACTCAGAGAGTCTATGCTCACGTGTAGAACAGGAGTTTGACCTGAAATGAGCCATAGCCAATGGCTACAGGACAGATCCAATACTCAAGAAAGTATTGGCAAATCCTGAAGCTCACCCCAGATTTGGGGTGAGAAACGGACAGGTTTGGACAAAGAACCAGTTCAATAAAGACATTGTGTGTCTTCCCTGGGAAGTTTTTTCCAAGGGGAGGAGAATGGTCGAGATAATTATTGATCATGCACATAGAGTAGTTGGCCATTTTGGGCAATTCAAAACCAACAAGTACATCAGATGATTGTACTGGTGGTCAGGAATGGCAGCTGACATAGAGTCATTCTGTGGATCCTGTGCAGCCTGCCAGGCTGCAAAGAAGGACAATAAATGACCAGCAGGGTTGTTGCATACCCTGCTGATACCTGATAGACCATGGCAGTCTATCAGAATGGAATTCATTGGTCCATTGCCAGAATCGAAGGGTCACGACTATTTATTAGTTGTGATTGACAGACTCACGTCTATGGTGCATCTAGTGCCAAGTACGACAAGAGTTATGGTGCGACAAGTCACATGGTTATACCTCAAAGAGGTAATACACCTGCATGGAGTACCTGAGTCGATCGTCTTGGATTGCAACTCCAAATTCACCTCCATATTTTGGAGAGAATTGCAGCGGACAATGGACATGAAATTGCTCATGTCCACAGCATTCCACCTGCAGATGGATGGAGCAACAGAATGAGCAAATCGTTCTGTAGGGCAAATACTCCACACTGTAGTGCAGAGTGATCAGAAGGATTGGGCTGAGAAATGCCCAATGGTAGAATTCGCACTGAACAGTTCAGTCAGTGCGACCACAGGATACGCACCGTTCAAATTAAACAGTGGATACTTGCCCCGTATCGGGCAAGTACTATCAGTGGATACTACCTTTAGAGGAGTACAGCAGTTCACACAGCAAGGATTGTGGAACCTGATTGATGCTCACAATGCTGTCATCACGAGTCGAGTACAGCAGACAGATGCTGTAAATACCAGATGCCATCAGGGAATGATGTACGAGGTGGGACAGCTAGTATATCTGTCTCCGAAGAACCTGTCCTTACCTAAAGGATGGGCAAAGAAAATAGTGCCCAATTATATTGGGCCATATCAAGTTGTAGAGGTGGACAACTCCACCTCCAATGTGAAACTTGAGTTACCTCCAGAGCTCACGGCTCAGAGGATACTTCCAAAGTTTCATGCAAGTCTAATCAGACCGCATATACCCAATGACGACGAACGATTCCCTCATTGTGATGTAAATTATATTTACAACTTTGGAAAAGAAAACGAACCAGAATGGTTCATGGATGAGATCCTTGCTCATCACTGGACTAGTGACTCCAAGTTGGAGTTACAAGTGTGGTGGACATTGGGAGATGTCACCTGGGAGCCACTCTCTGCATGCAGAGAGTTAGAAGCACTAGATGCTTATTTAGAGCTGAGGGGAGTTAGGAAGCCGCAAGAACTTCCTAATCGTGCCTTATAGGCATGATAATGACAAGGAGTGAGTCCTTTAATAAAAGGACTCAACACAAACATAGTTTGTGTCAGCAATTCACATGACATGACGTCATCACGTGAATTGATCATGTGATGCAATGGGTGCACTCGCCTTAAATTTAAGCAACGATTTTATCACTGCTTAAAGGTTTTGTGCCACCCACTACCACACTTGCACCAGTGCGAGTGTACCTGCGATTTCACATGGACACCAAAGCATCCCATCCACACTCCTCTGCAGAGGCACTACCAAGTGCCTCTGAACAATTCACTATGCTCCAAAAGGAGCAGAGCTGGACAGTGCATGGCATAAAGGACACCATAGCAATTGTCTATTGCAACTCCTGCATGGAGTGCAATGCGTATACGCAGCACTTGCTACAAGCTGCCAAATTGCAGATTATTGACCCCCAAATGCACAACATTGAACATGCATTAAAAGTGGCCTGGCCACCTTTGCTAGCAGAAATGGCACATCCTTTTATTAAGGACACTGTATCCTCTTACAAAGAGGAAATGCGTGAGCTCCAAGCAGAGCTCGATAACTTGCACGCTGCTCTCGGTAAGGAGAGACAGCAAAATCACAAGATGATGGATAAATTACCCACCATGAAGTCGATGCCATCAGTGCTGACGATAATTGATCTGACTTCATTGCCAGATTTGATGACAGACACAGTGAGTCTGTCTACTCCAACTACTGGTGCTTCACCAGTAGGACCGATGTGATCCAGTCGTAAGACCACATCCCAGCAGCGAGTGTTAGCGGCACTGTACCCCGTGTCGCTGAATACCTGCATCGCCCCCACCATAGGTGACCTGCCTGCAACACAGACAGGATTCTTGCCCCGCCCATTGGGCAAAGCACTGCACCTCTTGGCAGTACAAACACAAGTCGTCAACCCGCAGAGTGGTTCAACACGTGCCCTCTCAATGAACCTAGGTTTGTTGAGCAGCTCACACTAGCGCGTGCAACATTTGCCATGTTGCACAGCACGCCATCATCAAGCATGCTGACCTGTGAGCAATGTTTGGCCACTCAAATGCCAGCATTTGAGATCACGCACAATACACCCCCCAATCTTTGGGATGTGTTGCACACCATCAAATACTCCCCAGAGGGAGTATCACCCGCTATCTGCGGAAATGGAGATAACACCTTCTGTTTAGAGGATGTTGATGTTTGGGTTTGGCTCAAACTAATTAAGCCAAAGAAAGATAGCCTAGTCTTTCTTCAAAAGCTCACAGAGCTGTTCACAGTTCATGGCCAGTGGGCTGATCTTGCCAGTATGTACTGGCCACAAGATTTACCGACACTGCTGTCCACCAGCATCAAAAAGGTCTTTGAGTGGAAATGCCCTCCAGAGAGCACGTCACTCAACGAACTAGCCCAGTGGCTAGGTATCCATGCAGGTGTAGACCCCACTAGGGCTCTAATCAATATAGAGCCCTATTTTGTGCGTGAGCAGAGTAAGATCTGCTATAACAACACTGCGCAATGGGTACTTGATGCCTGCAAAGGCCAGCCATTCACTGGCCTTCATATACCTATGCCCCCGTGTCCCCCGGCTTTTGGGGAGCACCTACTACAGGGCCTCCCCACTCAAAGGCACGTACAGACGTGCCGTTGATGGAACCCTCCGCTCCACCTGCTCCCCTGCCTGCATCCGCTATCGCAGCAGATGATAACTCGATGGAAGTCAACCCAGCCAACTCCATCTACTATGACAATACTGTCGAAGTAGCCAGGCAGTCGTCTTCAACTGCACCTGCACCAGTATATGCTGATCCTCCATCAGCATAAAGTTGCCCAAACCTCCTGAGGTTCAGTCTGTGGGGAGGATGTAAGAATGTAGATTCTTATAGTAGCATATATGCTACTATCTGAGGTATATAAGTCACCAGAGTGACTTATGGGACGTATAATATAATCTGCCCACTAGGGGCGCTTGTAGATAGTGGACAACTATACAGTTGCCCACAAGTAATTAGATAAGCAAGACTTTTTTACTTGTAACCACACCAGTTGCAGACACCAATAAACATATTGGCTCAGTCTGTTCGTGTGAAACAACAATTAAGTTTCTTACACACAGTGCAATCTTGAAGTTGTCAGGTCATTGAGGACTTATGTAGGGTTTGTTATTTGTCTTCCATTGACCTGTATGTTATGGAATAGTTTAAATCAAGTTTTCTATGGTGTTTAATATTGATATTATGCTGGAATAAGTTCCATGGGTAAATTACCACCACCACCACAGGGCTTCACAGGGTGAACATGAATTGGTGATAATAAACCTTGCATTGGCATCAGACTTTACTACTTGTTTTGATGCAGCCTCTTGGATGGCATGGCAAATTGGTGGTGCTAGTCCATCCATCATGACATGAGTTACACCACAATGAAAATTTCACGAATCAACATATTTAGGGTATCAGAAGGCACAATCTACACTTGCTCAAAGAGCTTAGATATGACACTCAGGTCCACATTTCCCCCACTGAAAATAATTCCAATGTTCAGATGTGTGCTGCCACACATACCGGCCTTCATCCTCATTGCCTCTTTGAAATCCGGTGAAAATAGTGCAACCGCGAGAGAGACAGCCGCTGACGGTTCAATCACGAGTTTCATGCGCTCCCAGACAAGTTTCATCGCGCATCTACAGGGAAAAAGAAATTATGATAAGCTGTGTGCAATGTAAGGTGGATCTATCTCACATAATTTGCTCATCTGTGACTGTGTAGATGGCCTTCACATGTTCCAAAATAAGAGGTAACGTAATTTTCCCTGTCGATGTGAGTAATCCGTCGGCCACCGTCGTAGGATTGACAGAAGGATGAAATGTCTTGCTTGTGAAAGATCGAAAGGCATCGTCCGCCCCAGTGGGTTCTGCACCGATAACCCACACATGGGGGCTAAGACCTTTCATAGCGACAGCGACTCCAGAGAGCATACCACCGCCCCCCACGGGTGCGATGAGAACATCCAAGGGACGACCAAGATCCCGGGCTTGCTGGAATAGTTCGACCGCCATTGTGCCTTGACCAGAGATGACACGTACTGCCAAAGAACAGTTTCCACTTCCGTCTCGCGGAATTTATCCTACACAAATACATACCGTCGTCAAACGGAGGTACAAATTCAACTTTTCGTTCTGGGTCTTGGGCCTGCTCCCGTTCGATCACTTGCCTAGCCGTCTTCTCCCTCGCCTCCAGTGTCGGTATACATTCGGTGACCACAGCACCGTAGCCGCGGACGGCCGCCTTCTTAACGGCGGGAGAAGTATTGGGCATGACAACATGGGCACGTACGCCGAGTTGTTTTGCGGCAAGAGCCAGCGCCTGAGCATGGTTACCAGAAGAGTGCGTCACAACGGTGAGCTTTGAGGGCTGGTACTCCTTTAGAAGAATACGAATGGCATTGACGGCACCTCGGATTTTAAAGGCTATAATCAAAAAGGGAGTTTTCAAACACCACGCTCGTGAGGCAGGTACGATATCGATCTAAACGATGCGTACCACCAACTTTTTGCAAATTTTCGCATTTCATAACCAGCCGGAGAGACACCTCGGGAATATCGAGTGAAGCCAGTTCATCTGCAGTAGCTGATGTCACGACGGGTGTCTGGTGGATGAAAGGTCTGATCTCATTCCCTGCGTCAAGAATATCTTCTATGGACACGACTGGTTTTATGGGCTCGTTCACCGTCGCCATTTGTTTGTGAGTCGACGGGAAATCTGGAAGCAGAGGTACACCCACTGACACCCACAACTAGAGGCAGACTGGTCATTGCAATACGACGCACTTTTATTCAGAGTTTTCTCGTCCGAAACTCATGCATGATTAGGACAATGCCGTGGCCCATCGCTCTGTTCGTAATGATTTGCGAAACTTCCTCTAGTGACTCCGATCATCATCAAACAAGCCATGATGTCATCACAAACTTTGGTCACGCTCACAATACATAGTGAGTCTAACAGTTGCATTGATGAATGATACACATGTCGAACATCTAGGGTAAAAAGAGCAAAGATAGCAGACAACGAAAAAAAAAAAAAAAAAAAAAAAGAAAAAAAAAAAAAATATTTAAATTGTATAATAAAAAAGAAGTGCCATCGAGCCGTAAAATATAAAAAATAAAATGAATCTTTTTTATTAAAATCAAGTATTTGTCTATTAGAAATAAATTATTACCATGAAATAGAGCAACGGCCGATACAAAAAAACAAAAACAAAAAAAAAAGGATGAAAGGAAAAGAAAACGCACACGCACACGGTACACGCAAAAGCCACTACGTCGATACCATCCCAGGATCAATCTCCCCCGGAAACCCAGGCGACCCAAACACCACATCAAATATCTCCTTCCCATCACACGACAGCGGATGCAGCTGCTCCCCCTCCGCGGCGCCCCCCCTCGCCGCCTTGAACCGCCGCGCGCGCTCGCGGTCCCACATGCGCTGCAACGTCTCCGCCAGATTCTTCAGCCCAAACAGGAAGCCCAGGTCCGGCTGCTCGGGGTGGTGCGGGGGGAAGCGCGCGTAGATGAGCCCCGAGGCGGGGTCGACGTCCGCCTGGTAGCCCTGGCCTCCGCCTGGCAGCGCGCCACCGCCCCCTCCGCTACCACCGCCGCCGCTGCCACCGCCCCCGCCGTCCTTCGCCTTGGTGCGGTCCGGCAGGGGGAGGTAGTCGCGCCCGGTGGTGGTATGCGCAAAGTCTACGATGCGGATGTTGAGCTCGCCGCGTTTGCGCCGGCCGGGGTGGGAGCGGCGCGCGACGGGCCCGAGGAGGAGGTCTTCGCTGTGCGAGCGGCGCAGCGCCGCGGCGTCGGGCGTGCACTGCTCACTTTGCCCGCGGCCGCCTGCTCCACTGCCGCCTGCCCCGCCGCCCCCACCACGACGAAGAGCATGTCGATCGAGCGATTCCCCACGCTTGGAGCGGGAGGAGGGCGAGTCGGAGACACAGCGCGCGTAGGCCTCCTGCACGTCATGATCGCCATCATAGATGAAGAGGAGACTGCAGCCGTAAAAGCGGTACCCCTTGAGACGGTTAATGATGCGCGCGAGGGCATAGAGCTTCTGGAGCAGCACGGGAATGTGGTGCACGAGAAAGTGCGCGCCATCATTGAAGAACGACGCAAAGACCGCGTCAAAGTCGTCCGTGCGGACTTCGCGCCCCGTGTACTTGTTTTGCATCACGTACGATTGCGTCACGCAGTTCCAGACCTGTGTGGGAAAAGGCAGTGCCCCCCGTCAGCCCAGCTGTCACCCATGAGCGGAGCCGCGCGCACGGCACCCCACGCCCAGGCACAACGCACGCGCGCCACGCATCACGCACCTGCATGCCACAAATACGGGCCCCGCGCGTCCTGCTCGTCGTCCTGTCGCACTTCTTGCGCTGACTCTTCTTCTTCGCAGGCGTCGCGTCCACCCCGTACTGCCGCGTGCCCATCTTCAAATCGAGCACGCACGGGTGCTTGAGGCGCCCCGTGAGGTCTTCCATGAGGATAAAGTGCTCCTGGCGAGACAGCGGCAGCGGCGGCTCCACGTGCTCCGTGTGTTCCGCGTGCTCCGGGATAGGCGAGGCGGGTGCGACGGGGTCGTGGTGCATGGGAGGGCGCGTGCGCTGCGGGCACATGGGCTCGCACGAGCGTGAGCGACTCCGCCTCCGCGCCACCTCTCCCGCCGCCGCCGCACTGGCACCCTCTTCAAACTCAAACTCATCGCTCACACTATCCGCCCTTACACGCACCCGCCTCCCGTCCTCATCGCGCTCTCTCCCCTCCAGCGCCCTCAACCGCGCGGGCATCGCAACACAGCCCTCGCTCTGCACGCGCCGCAGCGTCGCACCGTCAAACACGCCCTCCTCCTCCTTCAGCCTCGCAATCACGCCCCCGCTGCCCTCGCCCACACCCTTGCGCCGCAGCCTCTTCCGTCTCACCCGCCTCCCCCCCGGCAAACTGCCGCCCTCGCCATCCACATCGCCCTCATCCCCCTCGGCATCTGCATCCCCCTCGGCATCATCACCATCGACCTCCCCCCCATGCCGATGACCCGCCCTCCTCCGAAACCTCCTCAATATCGTCCCAAAGACATGGTCCTTCAGCTTCGTATTCACCATCGTCGACCCCGTCCCGCCGAACCCGTGCCACGACGCCGACGCCCCAATGCCGGCAGGATGGGAGACCGAGGTGCGCATGGGCGGCCGCGTGTCCGTGTCCGTGGTGTCGTCGTGGTGGTTGTCGTGGCCCTGTTCCTCGCGCGGGGCGGTATGGCACGTCGGGCTGTCAACAGGCGAGCGCGCAAGCGGCGTCTCCCCGCCCACATCCTCCTCACGCGACAACGGACTCGACCGCGTGGTACCGGTACCCGCAGACGTCGACGCCGAATGCCCCAAATCAGGGCTCGACGCGGCCCAGCGATCAAGGCGCACGGCACGCCGCGGGGACACGGCACCCGAGGCGGGGGAGGGCGCAGAGCACTTGCGTCCGCGGCCTTGGAGGAGCCACTCGGGGATGATGTGCCAGTTGCAGTCGAGCGGCACCTCGGGGAGCTCCGTGTCCGTGTCCTTTTCTGGCGTGTCCGCGCCCGCGTGTCCGTTTGCCGGCATGGCCAGCGCGCCGCCGCCGCCGCCGCCGCCGCCGCCGGGGGCGTCTAGCCCGACATCGCCCCACTCGCCTGCACTCTCGACGTGGGGCGCTTGGGCGGAGCGGGCGAGGCCCTGTGCGGTTGCGGACTTGATGAGGGGGGGGCGCGGGGTGGCGAGGGCGTGCTGTTCGGGGGGCGGGGTGGGGGGGCCGATGCCGTTGGAGGCGCGGACACGGCGGTAGTTGACGAGCATGACGCCGAGGTAGCGCGGGATGAAGCCGAGGAGCGGGGGTGCCTCGCGCTCGACGGCCTCGTAGAAGAGATTTTCGCGCGAGACGAGTGGCTGTGGGCGGACAGGCGGACGCAAAAGGAAAAGGGAAAGAACAAAAGGCACGTTAAGCGGGTGTAAGCGGACGAGAGTGGCAGTGAAAGAAAGGAGACGCGCCTTGCACACGGCGCGTTTTGTGAATTTGTAGATGGCGCTGTGGCCGCCGACCTGGTTGCGGAAGGGGCGGAGAGGCACGTGGGGCAGTCTGCCCTGGCGGATGTTGAGGTCGAAGAGGTCGTCCTCGGTCTCGGCGCCGGCATCGCGGTCGTCGCGGTCACGCTCACGGTCGTCCGCCGGGGACTGGGGCGCAGCGGGGAACTGGGGCGCAAGGCCCGGGGAGTGCAGGAGCACGGGACGGCGGTCATGCGGGGCAGCCTGGTCGGCGGGGAGGGCTCTCGGGAGGGAGAGGTGCGGGCTGTGGGCGTCATGGGACCAGAAGGCGGGGCTCTCGGGACGGGCGGAGGTGGTGGCGGTGCTGAAAGTGGTGGCAGAGGCGGAGTCGTCCCAGGCCTCGTCATCGGTGTTCCAGGGGGAGAAGGGCGTCTGTGGGCGGCGGGGATGGGGGATGGGGATGGGGGAGGACGGGGGATTGGGGGACGGGAGCGGGAGGGTGTTGGGGCTGGGGGAGGGGGTGATGTGGGTGCGGATGCGGGGCGAGGGCGGGGCGTAGGGGGACTGGGGCTGGGGGATGTGGCGGGTGGAGGAGGCGTGGCGGCGCTCGAGGAGGGTGACGGTGGTGGCGCGGGGGGCGACGGAGCAGGGCGGGTTGGGGGGAGAGGGGATTTCGATGAGGTCGCCGCTGTCGGTGCGGACCTCCCAGTGCTCGCGGTC
Source organism: Ramaria rubella (assembly GCA_015039355.1). NCBI lineage: Eukaryota > Fungi > Basidiomycota > Agaricomycetes > Gomphales > Gomphaceae > Ramaria > Ramaria rubella. The sequence continues at coordinate 115,795 of MU134496.1, forward strand.
TCGGTCTGCGCGGTCCTTGTCGGTGGGGGTGAGGGAGGGCGAGAAGAGACGGTCAGAGGAGGCGGGACGAGTGCGATCCGGGGCGCGGTCTCTGCCGCGGGGCTGGTCGCGCTCGTCTCTGCGGACGTCGTTGCGCCACTCGACGAGCTCGGTGAAGAGCCCCTCGCGGACGCTCTTGCTGCGGACGGGGAGATACGGGGCAAGGTCGTCCGCGGGTGGGACGCGGTCGAGGACGGTGGAGCTGCGCTGGTGGCGGACGGCGGCGGCGGCGGCGGCGGCGGCGGCTCCTCGGTCGGGCCAGGCAGCACGCGTCACGAACTTGGCCTCGCCGACCTCTTCGTCGGGGGACGAGGAGCGGTCGCGGGAGCGGCGGAGGTCGGGGGCGGGGGAGGGGAGCGGGGCGGGGATGCCAGGCTCGGACTCTTTGAAGAGCTGGAGAGACGCGGCGACTTTGCGGCCGATGGCAGAGGCGGGGTGCACGGTGTGCGGGTGGGCATCGGAGTCGACGTCGGGGGGTCGTCGTCGTCGTCGGACGAGGTGGGAGACGGGGGGAGGGACGGGGGCAGGGCGAGGGGCGTGGCACGGAGACGAGAGCGAGGGACGTCAGCGGAGACGAGGGAGGCGTCTTTACGTGGAGAGGACGCGTAGGAAGGAGAATAGGAGAATGGAGCTGCAGGCATGCGAGAGAGAGAACCAGCGGGGATTGCCAGCGCAGAGTGCACACGACAGCACGTCTTTGTACGTACGTCGAGAAAAAGGTCGAGCACGAGCGTGACTCGCCGTGACCGCACCGTGAGTATTATTTGCCGGCTACCACGTGCGTTGTGGATGACGCGCGCAGCGAACGTGGTCGGATGTCTGCGTGCCGAGCACCGCACCGCCATGCACGCACCGCCTTGCACGTTCGCCGCCATCTCGCACATCGCCGCCTCCCACCCGAGCCTGCAGCGGACACGATCCCCGGGGTGCAGAGTCGCTTCTGGTCCAGCGATAGGCGCGCAGCGGCGGATCACTGGCCCGGTCACCAGGAGATCACACAAGTGGGCCTTCGCCACCAAATGGAGTCTGTCTGCTATAGGGGCCACCAGGCGGGTCATGTCGGCCACAGTAGTCACCGCCAGTTCCCGTGCGCCCACCGCCCCATCCGGTCGCCGCCCACAACGAAACCCTGATCCCGCCTCGATTGGAAACCACCTCACGCAAACTCCCTTCATTATCTCCCCTCGTGCCCTGCCAATCACACCGGCCACCCTACGTGCCCGCCTCCCACCCTGCTTCCTCCTTCAGGTCCGGCCCATGTCACGTCCTCCCCGTCCATCACCCGGACCACCCCATCTCGGCCATCCCCCCCCTTCCATCCGGCGGCCACCAATCCAACCCCTCCCGCCATCCTCCTGTCGCTATGCACCTCTGATCCTACATCATTCACCCCCGCAGTTCTCCCACCGATAAGCACCCACGTATAGGTATGCACACGCGACAATGGCAGCATATCATCGTCTATTCGAGTAATTCCACATTCTCGATTCTCCCATCCTCCCATCCATCCTCGCTTCGTGATTCGAGATAAGCTAAGCTTCTGCCAAGCACTGCGCCCATTAATCCGCTATACATAGCACGTAGCTAGTACAAGTATGCCGTGTCTGCGTCTGTAATCGCGTCTGCGTCTGTAATCGCGTCTGCGTCTGTAATCGTATCTGTAATTGCAACTAACAGTCTCTCTATCCCATCTAATCCCATCCATCACTCCACGCACGCGCACGTCCACCTGGCACTCCATCTCCCAGTACCGCCCAATCACAATCAGACACCACCCCCAATCACAACCCCCGCCCAACAGTCTTATCCAGCTCCTTCACCAACAGCTTATTCACCGCAGCCGAGTTATCCAAATACACTGCAATCGCAAAAGAACGCAATCACGCACACGCGCATGCATCAGCACTATCCACCCCATCCACAAGTAAGCACCCACCATGATGCCCTGCCCCGGGCACGATGCACGTGCGCGCATCCGCGTTCCCAGCCGCCCGCAGCTTCTCCACAGCCTTCACCCCGCCCTCCGGGTCCATCCAGTCGTGTTCTCCGTCTGCAGCGTCGTCATCACCGTCATCAGAATCCGTGAAAGTGTGGAATGTGCAAGAGTGCCAGGTGCAAGGTGCAAGGTGGGACGGAGCGTGTGCATGAGCGTCAATCTGATAAAGCAAACACGACGCTACGCACAGACAAACGTCACCGGGATCTTCAGCGGCGCGACGCGGTCCACGAGCGGCATCCGCGCATGCGCTCCCGGCGCAAGGATATGTGCTGCAACACCACGCATCAGCATCCGCCATCCCTCCCTCCCTCCCTCCCTCCGCACTCACATATGCAATACTCCCCAGACCCCTTCGCCAGCGTGATATTCAGAATATAATCGTGCATATTCCGCGTCTCCTCCTCCGTCAGCCCCGAGAACCGCCGGGACGAGTACTGCAAAACCCCCGCCAGTCAGCACTCGCCACCCTCATCCCCCCCTCGCGCAACGCACCTTCCCAACCAGCATCGGCCCCCAGAACAGCGTCGACCTCACCACCTGGAACGGGCTCCACCCCTCCTCCCACAGGTGCGTCGCAATCCGCCTCAACCGGCTCTCCTCCCTCTTCTGCGCCTTCTGCTCCTCCTTCAACCTCCTCACACTCCCCGGCCCCTCCAACACCCCCGTCCCCTCCCCCACCCCCTCCGGCGCCCCATCCAGCTCCCTTGCAGGCAACGTCGTCCCATTCGGATCATGCGGCACCCCCGCAGGCGACAACAACACCAACCTCGCCACACGCTCCGGATACCGCAACGCATACACCACGCTCACATACGCACCCAGCGAGTGCCCCACGAGCGTCATGCGCTCCACGCCCACCCTCTCCCGCCACTCCTCCAAGCTCCGCACGAAGAACGCCTCCGCCTCCTCCACGCGCCCCGCGATATCCTCCCGGCGCGCGCGCACCCTGAACGCAGGCCGTGCGGAGCGCCCCATGCCGAGCCAGTCGAGCGCGTAGAGCGGCGTTTGGCGCTGTGCGGCCCATGTGCCGAGCGCGGGGAAGTTGTGGAAGAAGAAGCCGAGGCCTGCGCCGTAGCCGTGGAGGAGCACGACGGGGGGCGTGGTGCGGCTTGGGGAGGCGGGGAGGAAGGAGAGCGTGTTGATGTAGTGTGCGGGGTTGGAGAGCGGGATGAAGGAGGAGCGTGCGTGGACGGGGGGTGCGGGGGTCGGTGTTGGTGTGCCTTTTGGGAGGAAGTAGGGGAGCGTGCTGGGGGAGGCGTGGGGCGTGTGAGTGTGAGTGCGAGTGCGGAGTGCGGGGTTAGTGCGGCTGGGGGGGACGTACCGTAGTAACCGCTCCTCGCTCGCCGCACTCTCTTTCTCCCCAACAGCCCACCTGCAGTACCCATTAGCCAGCTAGCACTCACGCACAGTGCGCAGGCACGTACCAGCTGCGAAAGCTCTCGCGGAACGTCGAGGGGATGCCCCGTGCAGGCGGGAGCGGTGTCGGCATTGTGGTCTCCGTATCTGCCATGGGGAATCGGAAGGGAAGCCGGGATGCGCGGGGGCGGGGGAGTTTGAGTTTGAGGGCGGAAATGGTGCTGTGTGGTTGGTTGGGACGGTTGAGGGTGTGGCGTGGTGGTTACTGGTGGCGATAGATAGCGGTTGAGGTGCGGTGCGGTTGGAGATTAGATTAATTGCTGGTGCGGAGGTGGGTGAGATGAGTGGGATAAGAGCCTCACTTCAGACAATCTATACTTAAAGGGCGCGGATTCGTGCAGTGTGCAGCGTGCCGGATCCGACTACGTCAGCTTGGGGTGGGCACGTGACCTTGTGCAGTGTAAGATTGCTTAGGCGCCGCAGTATGTTGCCGGTGCTATTGTAATTACGAACGGAAGATGTACTGTGCGCATGCGCGTGCGCGGCCTCGGCGAGGACGCACGAATAACTTATTTCGGAGATTCTAGGTGTGTAACTTGCACGGCGTGCCGCGTATGCCGTTGATGGGGCGTTGCTGATGTGGTGCGGATGGCTTGGGTGTTGAGGCTGGGATTTACAGCTGCGGGTCAATGAATGGATTACGGTAACTGGATTGATCATGGTGCGCGTGGGAGATGGATGTCTATTTTTTTGGAACCTGGAAGTTGGGGCCGGGCAGGGTGTGCGATGCTGCTGAGCACGGTGCAGTACGTGCGGTGAAACGATGTTCATGAGCTCCGTACCTCCAAACACGATCTTCACCCAAGTTCAAGTTCCAAGGCCCTCCCATACGTCCCGGATCACGAAACCCCAAATAGTGCAGGAACAACACGGCGCACACGCATATCCATAACATCCACCATCGTCACCCCCCGAATCAACCGACAGCCCTCACGCCGCAATACAACAAGAAACAGAAATATAACGTAAAGCTACACGCATGCACCGCATCGCATCACGTCCCAACAACATCTATCTCCACATCCACATCCACAACGTCCATATCTGCCTCCATCTTCCTCTTCTTCCTCGCCGGCCCCTCCTCCTGGTCATGCTGGCCGTTGACGACATTGCAGGATAAGGACGGGAGAGACGGGGGCGAGGGAGAGCGCTTATGGGCCGCGAGGGTGTCCGGCGCGGGTCCTGCCCCGTCCAGCTGCGGGGTCACCTGGCATTGCTCCTCAGACCCCACATCCCGCTTCACCCCCCCATCCCCATCCTCCTTCCCCCCCTTACCAACCGCACCCCCCCTCCCCTGCCCCCGCCCCCTTCCCCTTCCTCTCCCTCTCCCTCTCCCCCGACTCCCCCCCTCCGCCCTCATCTTCTCCTTCAAAAACCGCACAATATGGCCCTGCAAAATCTCCAGCGCCTTCTGCGCCCCGAGGCCTTCGAGCTCCTTCACCTGCGCCGGCGTCAGGTGCGAGAAAATGGTGGGGTTGAGAATTAGGGTGCCGGCGTGGAGGACGATTGGGGGCGCTGTGAGGATGGTGGAGGCGGGGGAGGCGGAGGAGGTGAGTGCTGTGGCGGATGTGGGTGCGGGTGCGGATGCTGTGTGTGAGTCGGGGAGAGGCCCGACGATTATAGGTAATATGACATTTGGGGGAATCTGTGGGACGCCTGATGATGATGATGGGGAAGATGAAGATGAGGGACCGGGTATGATTGGTGGGGCATCGGGGATTGGAGATGGGGCGGCGGTAGATGTAGAAGGTACGGCCGCATGCAAGGGTGTTGGTTCGTCGGCGTTCGGAGGCGGGACTGCGGGATGTGACGGTGTATGGCCGTTCACAGGGGGGTTAGGCAACTTCGTAAGCGTTAGAGGGCCCTCCTTGCCATTCACAGGCTTGGACAGTGGTAAAGGTTCTTTCGTAAAGACAGGCTTAATGGGTGGCTGCGATTTCGGCGCAGAGGACGTGGCGGGTGTAGATGTAGAGGCGGCAGCGGCGATTTGGCTCTGCTGTCGATCACGTTCTGCCTGCCGTGCTTTAGCGTCTTGGTCGCGCAAGCCTTGCTCGGACTTTGGGTCGATTCCCCACAGGAAGCCCTTGCCGCGTTCATCTGCCGGTCGGGCCACGTTTCGGAACGCACGGTTGGAAGAGAGGTTGTGGCGGATCGAGTTCTGCGGCACAACACTCAGTAAGGGATGGCGAAAATAGCGCATGAACGCACCTCCCAGGGCCCTCCGACGTTCAATCTATACCATTCGTAATTATCGATCATCCACTGTATGACATCCTGCAATGTCGCCCTTCCACCCAGTGACGTTATTGCGCGGTAGCACATCACAGCGTACGTAGCCAGGGGTTTCGGAGGCATTTTATCTGGAGGGTGCTGTTCGGGTTCAGGTCGTTTGCGTTTCTTCGAAGACTTTGCAGGTTTCGACATTATAGGTATTGTATTATCTGGTACTGCAACCACCGTCGGCTGAGGAGATGCTCGGGGGGAAGATCCAGGTGATAAACACGTTATGTCTACTGAAGGTGAGCGGTCTCGGGCGGTGGAAGGAGGCGGGCTGATAGATGTGGATTCGGGCTCTGGGGGAGGGGGAAGAATGAAATGGAATGTCCGCGTTGCGATCTGTATTTGGGACCTGGCAGGATCTGAAGTGAGCTCGAGATTGGGTAGTAATGCGAGACCGACCTCGCTCCCAAAGGAACCTTGCTCCCGCTGCCTGCCCAGATGCCGTCTACCCAAGCACCATTTCGCCCCAGCACAACCAGGACAAATCTCTCTTCGTCCTCCTCGTATTCTATCCTCGCATGTAAGCGCGATACGCTCTTCAACGGACCAAGATCGACATCTACCACAGAAGAGTCAGAGGTACTCGGCAAGGGAATAGGGCGGCGTCCAATAGTGACCGTGAGGGTCTGGAGATAATAAGTAAAGTTAGGGAATGCGAGAGAGTAGTATGCAGAGATCTTGTCTGTATCATGATTGTCGACAGGAGGCAAGGCTGATGTCGAGGCTGTTGGAGTGTGCATAAGAATGGTGTCGAGCCGCTAAGCCAACGTGCCACTGTACGGCTTTGGCCGGTCCACCTGGCGGATGCCGACTGCTGTCCTCACTCACTCATGCCGATTTCTATGCTTATTCTCTAGAGCACGGCCAACGCGCCTGGGGGGATAGGGGTCTCTTTTCTCATGTTACGAGTAGCGATGGCTTTGACGGGTCCAAAGGTCTAGGTAGTTCTACGCAGAGACTGCATCCCGGGCTATTCACCCGAGTGGAATCTCTTGCTTGCTCCGACACCTCCAAGTCGTCACTTCTGGTCGTACTTCGATCTGCTCTCAAATTGCGGCCTTGACGTCAGCCCTGACCTCCTTGGATCTCATGTCCATGAGCTATGTCTAGACTGGGCCAGTCTTCTCTGTGATTCATGTGATTAGCCTTCATGCTCCAGAGGTAACAGATCGCGATGGTTGCGGAATGGCGGCGAACATCGTGAAGCCTTTCCTTCTCAGGCTTGCCTGAGACTCGGTCTGTGGATATCAGCAGGTGTCTCGCAGAAAACACGACGTTCTTCTTCTTCATATACAATGATTGGCTCTCTCTCATGTAAGCCTTGAATTTCATTGTGTACCCGAGCATGTCACATTCGATACCGTTTGGTTGATGATTAGTATTATAGGGGATACGGTGAATGCGTCCGACATTCTGCTCGGTTCAAACTCTACGTGATAATACGGGCGTCTTCATGTCCCGCCATGATTTTCAGTTGACAGTGCTCACACCTTACCATCACATTCAGATATTCCCTATAGGCCAGGCTTCCAACAATGATAAGTTCCTCAGGGCCTTCAGCGGCGGGGAGACTGGCCTCCACAATTTTGCATGCTTGGAAGTGTGACAACGCCTCCTCTGGTTTACCATTCAGAGAAGATGACATGTTCGTCCAGGGGATTAGAACCGTCATACTGTTCAACACAACTCCATAACAGACGGCCAACACGAGCCTCGATCTCAACGTGTCGATACTCAGCCGAAACGCCATCAACTTTGCTACAGGCTCAGGATTTCTACATGGCACAGAGGCGAGCGTGCCGCAGCAATTTGGGGTTTCCAAAGGTCCAGGTATGCCTTTAGAGAGATGGTTCAGGGTGGTGAGTTCACATCTTCGGTATTACGCGAAGAGAGAAAATAGAGCTTACCGTGATGTTTTGATGCTACTCCAGAAGGACCTTTCGTACAACAAACGTCACGGTAGTGGAGAAAATACTTCATTGCCGATAGTTATTGAAAAAGAAAGGCTCACAGGTTTTATGGGGCTGCCAACGGCACTGCTTATTTGCTCCTGGCAAGTATCAACTAGGCAGGCCATTGACGTTGATTTCATTCTCTGATATGCCCCAAACACATTGTATTGAGGGTCTACGCACTAGGACCTATTACTAGATGGAATGATCGGAGTTTCTGAAGGGACGCTAACTTTGAACGCATTTCTCACATATATTACTGTGTAAGAGTCTCTGCGCTCTCCTTGGAGTCTTGCTTATGCTTATACATGTGTCCAGTTCACTTCAAATTATCAGTGAGCAACCACCTGGAATACGACTTCTCCGAATTATGACCGGACTTAGAGACCTCAAGTCATTTCTCAAGAACACCTGGAAATCGCTCGAATTTACAAATATGTGGCAATATAGTATCTGCACGATACTGAAAGGTGTTTCGTGGGAACACGCAATCGAGAATGTTCGCATGATATTCTGATGTCAAGCCTCTGAACATTGTGCACGGACGCGGGTCGCATGCATCCTACATATTCCCGCTATAGTCACTTTTGTGACTCGCTCGCCAAATATATACTGGAATTTGTTCCGTCTTCCTCCTGAGGCTTTTTCTCCGCCAACACCGACTTACCAAAGGATACGTTCACCCAAAGCAATGCCTTAGACAATAAGGTCTTCCAATATTGGACAGAATGGCGCGTGACGGCATCATCGAAATACCTAACGTGAAAACAGAGTTGTATCGTTAACGCTATTCGTCAAATATAAGGAATACTTCAATGGCCCAGTACAGGCGATGACGGGTGAGGCATATTGATAATTTCTATCTCTAAGAAACCTCTATCTCGAAGCCGTTAAGTGGAACCCAGAAAGCGCTGGCGAGCAGTACTAATGGAGTTCCTTGGCAAGGCCAAGGGCTCCAAGACCGCGGCGTGGACAGGGTACGGCTCTTGTTCACTCACGTCCATCGCAACTTGAACTAATTTTCATGTTATAGAGGTGGTAACGATTATTAGGCATAATAGTTGTACAATGCAGGGAACTTTTTTGTTTGTACGAGTACTTAGTATGTAATTCCTAGTGTCCGAATAGTGAAGACTTCTTGGTTTCTACTATGCTTCGAGCTATCAATTAGGGTGTTGATGTTGAGCCTTGGGCTTGGCATAGCCTGATGATCTTTGTTGTATGCTGAAGTGAAGATGGGGCATGAAGAGGGCAAAGTTGATTGTGAAATTATTGATGATATATTGTTTTATTTATGTACCGTACACGCCCCCTTCTGAGACCTCATCAATTAACCTAGCATGCGAAAGTATACATAGCGAGCTGAGAAAAGAAGAAAAATGAGGGAGTGTCTTGTTGTCTTCAGGTAAACATAGTGTTCGTATACAAACCGAGTACATACTGCTTGAGGTGAAATGGCACGTCTTTGGGATTCAGCTGTTGCCAACAGAAAGTATGGACTTTCGGGAGGAACCACAAATATGATATTCCAAGGTTGGGAGGCACTGGGGCGATAGGCAGGAGGAAAGCAGGCCTGAAGCTTGAGCTACAAGCATAGGATGTCTGTCTGCCATTGTCGTTTGAAATAATATGACCTGTCCTGTAGAACTAATCGAGAGAGAGTCAATCACTGGAAAAGTACAAGGTTGCGGCACAAGGTAATGGTTAATGATGGCCTGAATGCCGGGGTTACAGTTCAGAATAGTGTCTAGATGTTTGATATCATTATATCTCTCGAGGTCACCAGGAGTTGAGAACAGTGTGAACTGCAGAGAATGGCCAGGCTCCTCAAGAGAAGTGGCTGAGTACACCCCCCCTGAGGCAAAAACTAGATGTGCCTGCTTTTCAAAAATGAAACCAGTGGTAATGCAAGTGTTTGAATGGGTGGCCATGGTCTTGTAAATAAGATCCATGTTTCTTTGATCACTTTGGAATTCACTGGTAAGCATGAGATCCAGAGCATGGTCTGATACAAATGACCAAACAGGAAGCCGCTCATTGGTGTTATTAGGCAATATAAGGAAAATCGCGACGGTTATCCCATGTGCATTAAAAAACCACGTGGGTGAAAGCATCATAGGGCCGTGCAGGGATGAAGCAAGCGGAGTGGGTGGGTGGGAAAGGCAAAAATGGCTAGAAGAACTAGCAAGTTCGTTAGCGTCTGCAGGGCTAGCGAGCCATAAAAAAGTGTGACGAACTTGCGAGGTAGAGCTTTTGCGGGGAAGCGAGCTAGCGGTTCTCGTCCACTGACGGTGCCCTAAATAATCCCGAGTGAGCCCCTCAGACAAGTCCCCTACAGTTGCTAAGACACACTGCTGGAGTCATCTGAGACTCAAACCTATGTATGTGCGAGGGGCTTGGTGGTCAGCGGACCTGCAAGTGAATAACGGTAGGAAAGGGGTAGCGTACGCCATTCTGACTGTGTGTGCGACTCCACTGCAAGGAGAGATAGAAAGTCGAGGGGGGACACGAATAACTAGTCAGTTCTGTAGTCACGTGCTACATGACGTCATATTAGTTTGCTGCTGGGCTGGGTGCTGCGTGGGGAGCTGGCTTAGTGATTCGTTGTGTGTAAAGTCATACCTCCTCTAAACTCTGATGAATTACTCGAGGCTTTTCGGCACTGAGGTGGGTGTATAGGAGGTAGCTGGAGTGCTTAGGCACGCCGCTGGAGATTTGGCAAGGGAGACTGTATAACTGTAGAAAATATGATGTAAGATGTGATGTGGTTGTGTTCACTTGTCTAGAGCTTGTGATCAAAAGCTGATCTGCCGTGGATCAAAGCTTGTAAGACAGGATGTTTCCAGATGTAGATGCGGAAGGTCTCTGAAGCCCAATGGCCCATGGCTTGTATGATGTCATCAGCGACACCAGCTAAAGTGAGGGTGGTAGCTCCTCCAGAGCACAAGGAATGGCCAGTGACATCAGTACCAAGTACGGATTGCAGCCTGTGAACAAACCATGAGTACGTTGGTACTGAGCCAGATGATGTGAGCCAGAGTTCTGGATGGAGAGGGAAGCGAGTGTCGCGAGTGGTAAGGTAGTTTGACATTCTTGGAAGGGCATTGAGTTTGGATGAAGGTCTGTCTTCGACCATGATGGTATTGCCTTGATAGAGGCAGTCCCCCTTGTGGTAAGGAAGATGAAAAGAGTACCTTGATTGATCGCACCGCATTGTGTGTTGCATAGTAATCTTCTTGCTGGAGCGCTTTGCAAAAGAGTCAGCCTGTGTGAGTTCTCCAAGCCACATTAATGCATAAAAACCGGTAAATAACATGGCGAAGAAGAGCATGTTATCAAACGTCCCTGTGTCAAACTTCGCTAGCAGGGTGTGAAGGTCCTCTTCTGTCAGTGCTCGTTTCCTTTTTGTCTCTGTTCTGCCGCACAGCTTCTTCATTCCGGCTAAAGTTTTCGAGACAAGGACACTGGGGTATGGAGTGGACAGAAGGGAAATAGGGCTCGAGCATGTTGGAGATGCTGGAAAGGTAGGCGGATACAGATGTGGGTTTGATATGATGTGCCATAAAAACAATGTAGAAGCTTAATGTGTCGACGGTTGGCTCAACAGGGAACTTGTGGAGCTTACAAAAGGTTAGATATGACTGTAAGTGAGAATTGTATGTTTGTGCAGTGGAGAATTCGATAGCGTATCTGAGAGCAATAGCACGCTCTCAGATAAGCCGTTCACATGTCCAGGGAACTCACCAAGGTTGCCTGGACCGTGGAGAAGCATACATCATAATTGTGTAGCCCCCGGCGCATCTTGAGGGGGTTGGAAAAGATGGATCTTGAGACCAGGGTGCAAGGCAACAGTGAGTTGCAGCAGGCCACGCAAAAGAGCATCTGCTACAGTGTTTTCAACACCAGGAATGTGGAAAACTCGCAGAGAAATGTGAGTCTGTGTTAGCAGTCTGACGGCAAACAATAGGATATTGTTATAACCTGCGCGCACCCTTAGTGAGTGGAACATTTCCACAGAGTTGAGGGAATCTGTGTAAATAAGCAGTCTCTGTGGAGGGGTCGGACACTCGGTGCAGAACAACAAAGCAGAAACAACAGAGAACACTTCATAAAAGAATATGTTGTGCATTGCAGTGTCCTCAGGAATTGAAGAATAGAAGCCAAGATTCAGCTCTGGGATGTAAAAACCTATGCCGGACATGGAAGCATCGCAGTATGTAGTTAAGTTGGCTTGGTGTGGTAGCCATTCAATAGCGGTGAGAAGGCAGACACTGTCAGCATACTCCATTGTGTCCACAATCCAGGTAAGGTTGGCTACAACCTCACGATTTAAGTATACAGACATGCGAGGGAGTGACTTGCCTGCAATTTTTGCATAAGAAGTTTGCAATCCTGGGTGCAGCAATGGAAACGAGTTAAGAGCCCAGTTAATCCAACCTATCAATCGTTGCCACTCGATAAGTGGATGGTGGTGTGAGGTGGATGGTCCTATGAATGCTCGAATGGCGGCTATAAGATCTGATTTGGAATCTGGTGGCATGATAAGAGTCATTGCGGCAGGGTCTACATCAAAACCAATGATTTGCAAAGAGCGACCGAAGACTTGTTTGGATTTCTTGTGCGGAAGTTCAATTTTGTCCCAGAGTTGTAAGAGGCAAACTTGTTTTGAAGGATAATGATTGTCATATGGCATGTAGTAAACCAGCTTGGGGTCCATGTCATATGACCAAGCATCATCCATGTAATGGAGCAAATCTTCAATGTGCTTCACATGGATGGTGATCCAAATTACTAAACCCATGAGAAGGCACCAGATTCTGGCTGATCCGTGCCCTCCAAACTCCATGCATCGATCAACGTGTCACATGCCATCAATGGTGATAATTTGCTTGATCTGCCAGAGGAAATGCATTGGCCATTGCCTGTAGGCACCGGACACATTGTCCTTGAACAGCCATGCTGGCAGGTGACTGTACTTACGACGAATATACTGAAGAGATGCGCTGAAATCCTGTAAGTTGTCAAGGCAGATATGCGTATCCGCTTTGGCAACCCATGAATTGGGTAAATGTGGACCGGTGCTCTGGTCATTAACAAGATGCAACTTATCTGAGTGAGGCTTTGGCACACCTCCTATTGGTGTGCTATACATCCTGGGTAGGAGGTCAGGACCGAAGGGAGAAGAAAAGCACTCTTCTGCCATCTCAGTGTCCTGCTGCTTCCTAGCAAAAATTATGCCTTCCTCATCCAATTGCCGCTCCAAGTAATCCAGAGTCTGTGGAGCATCTGGATCAGGATTCGTGTATGGCCAAATGCCTTCCCTGAGGCTATGACACACAGATTCTACAAGAGGGCGATTTGGATGGGTGTGGAGTAGCTGTTCAAAGTGATTGGTATTGATTGGAGTAATGATCTTAAAAAGATGCTGATTCTCTGCAATGGTTTTCTGCGCTGCTAAATTGTTAAGTTCAGATTCAGGGACGAATGGTAAAGGGGACACAGTCTCGGTATATGTTGCTGATGGGGACCTTGGGATTGCATTCTCTGACCACAAGAAACCCTGCGTCCACTTGGGTCATTGCCAATGCTCAATGCCATCTTCATTTAGAACCCTCACGACACTTTGAGTCAGCACACTCTTTGGCCTGGTGTTTGGAATTGCAGATGAGGCAGATGTGTCTGTATTGGCATGATTCAGAAATGCATCGACCAGCATTGTATCTTTTGCAGATAGGTATTTCTCCTTCTGTGAAGTTTTGGACTCACTTGGGTCCTGCTGGTCTAGAGGCTGATGAGTTGTTTGAGATGAGGTGCCGTGAAATGAGGTCATTAAATTTGGTGTAGGCAATGAGGGAGAAAGAGTTTGATCTTGAAATGCGCATTCTGATCAGTTTGTCGAGGTTAATGACTTTGTAGTGTGTGGTGATGTCATCCATTGGAGCAAAGTGTCCAATGATGAACTCTTTGTATTCAAACAGTTTGTCAGCTCTGTGTGGGTATGCAAAAAGAATGGCATGCTCAGCAATCCCGAAAGCGATTGCCCATTTGCCGTGAGTTCTAATCGCTCTGGCAGCTTTGCCAGTTGGACCTGCTGAATGCAAGGTGATATCAACATCACCGATGGATTGGGTGTGCTTGTGGTCAGCTTTGAGCATGTAATAGCTGGTGTGTACCTTATCGAGGTCAACAAAGCAGTTTGCCAGGATGTTGGTCCACAATCCATCTGGGAGGATTGGGCAGTTGTGCTGTGAGATGATGTCAGTTTTTGCAGCTTTGAGGTCACCAAGATAGTTGACTTTGAGCTCAAGTGTCTTCAAGGTGTACAGGTCGATGAGGTGGTGACAGCGAGTCTGATTCCTCCAAGGGAACTTTGTCTTGTCAATGGTCTTCTTTGAGCTGTCTGCATTAGATCCGAAAGCTTTTGAATGTGTACGCTTAGATCCGCTAGCTCCCTCGCTGGAGTTATCTCCTTCGCCTGAGTCCACATACATGTCTCCCTCTGGATCCTCTGCGTTATCTTGGTTGCAGGGGAGTTTGTTAGATGGCTGTGAGTCATCTCCGTTCCGACCAATAGTACTGCCTCTGAATCCTGCAATGGCTTGTTCATGTTCAATATCAGCACAGATTTCGACATATTGCTCAAGAGCAGAGGCTCTGGCAGTGGTGTCAGGGAGGATACTGAAGAATTTGACTGTGGTGGCTGCAGTGGTAATTCTCCTTTCCTGCACTCTTTGACAACAGCCAGGCAGGATTGCACCACTTCTTGTGGAGGTTCTTCATGTGAAATGGTCTCCGGGGGTGTGGATGATTGCTGCGGGGCATGGGACACATGATATATAGATGGGACTATAGAAAGGCAAAAATGGCTAGAAGAACTAGCGAGTTTGTTAGCATCTGCAGGGCTAGCGAGCCATAAAAAAGCGTGATGAACCTGCGAGGTAGAGCTTTTGCGGGGGAATGAGCTAGCGGTTCTCATCCACTGATGGCGCCCTAAATAAGCCCGAGTGAGCCCCTCAGACAAGTCCCCTACAGTTGCTAAGACACACTGCTGGAGTCATCTGAGACTCAAACCTATGTACATGTGAGGGGCTTGGTGGTCAGCAGACCTGCAAGTGAATAACGGTAGGAAAGGGGTAGCATACCCCATTCTGACCGTGTGTGCGACTCCACTGCGAGGAGAGATAGAAAGTTGAGGGGGGATGCAAATAACTAGTCAGTTCTGTAGTCATGTGCTACATGATGTCGTATTAGTTTGCTGCTGGGCTGGGTGCTGCGCGGGGGGCTGGCTTAGTGATTCGTTGTGTGTAAAGTCGTACCTCCTCTAAACTCTGATGTATGTCTTAATGCAATATCTTGATCCATATTTCCACTTTATTGTCATATCCTACATTGTATCTCAGTCCAGCTCATTTATTTTCTGTGTTGATCGTTTATGGGTCTGTTTCACATTGCATGGCTCTAATGTATGTACATATGCTTTCCCACCACTGTTGCGTTTGAGCATTCAATTCACGTAAATGGCTGTTTTCTAACTGCAGATACGCTCTAGCAAAGTGAAGACTTTATTGAAGTCAAGCAGAAGTCAAATGGTTTCTTGTCCAGTATGACGAGCATCATCATCGCAAAATCTCACAAAACAATGGAACACGGAGAAGACCGCCAATGGAACAGCTTTTCACCTTAGTGCCTGTGGGACTCCCATGATGAGCCTACATCCCATCCATAACGCCATTATGTCTCCCCCAAGGTGATGAGTCCACCTCGCCCATGTAGTCATCATACCCACCTCCACCCCTCCTGAGGCGGCCATCACCCTTGGGCCCCCATGGGCCCGTGTGTCCTCCTGTGGTCCCTGCCCGTAGTGGCCTGTGTCCCATCACGGTGCCCCCTTACCATGCCTACAACCTCCCATGCCCTTACGCCACCCTACATATATGACCAGGGAATGCAGTCTATAGTGCAATTGCACTATTGCGCTACCCTGCCTGCCATAAGCATGTCCCAATTATGCCCTAG
The DNA here is from genome assembly GCA_015039355.1 of Ramaria rubella. NCBI lineage: Eukaryota > Fungi > Basidiomycota > Agaricomycetes > Gomphales > Gomphaceae > Ramaria > Ramaria rubella. The sequence goes on from MU134496.1 coordinate 131,497, forward strand.
CCTAGCACAGTCCCATCTCCACGCGGACCAACACCCCAGACGCTCCCAGCCCTGCAGATCCCCTTCGTCCCCCCACCATTATTATTTAACAGAACACCTCCCCATACATGCTCACACCAGATCCCATGGTGCACCCCCCCCCCCCCACAACTAATATCCAAGGTGCTCCCAATAATACCTGGCTTGCCTTTATGGAATGGGTCCACCAACAACCTCCACATGGAATGCTCCCGCCACTCTCCCGCCCAGAATGCCACCCCCCCCCCCCATTCAGCTGCTCCCTATGTCTCCCACCTCTACCATCTCCTCAGCCGCCTCATTAATAGCCGCAACGACCAACCCACCCCCTCCACCTCTTCATTTCAACCAATCCCAACCCCGCTTCCCAACTACCTCCATCCCCCAGTACCGACAACCCGAATGCCGCAGCGCCGCCCGTGGCATGGCATCAGCGGCATCCTCCTGCACCACCACTGGACGTCCCCCTTTATCTCGTTCAACCTCACGTCCCACCTCAGGTCATCCGCTCGCCCCCAATGCCAACCATGCTTCCAGATCGCACAATCTCCTCCTCCCCAACCTCCCTCGCACAACAATCTCTTTCACGCTCTACCTCTACCCCCCCCTGCCCAGCCGCCCTTATTGTAAGAAAACCGTCAAACCGATGCTTTACCTGCAGCGAGCTGCAACATTCCATGCCTGGATGGAGGCTTACAGCCTCACAGCCAAATTCCACGATGTGAAACTCAGTACCCCCCTGAGTGTACTCACCTGGAATTTCATAATACAGTTTCAATCCGGCGCCGCTAATGCACGCTTCCCCCCGGTCCCCAGTGCACCTCCCGGTTCATTGGACAGCTGCCTCCTTGTGTTCCTGACCGGCCCCATCCGGCCAAGGCACGCCAAGGTGCCGCTTAGCCCCGTCCTCTGCAATGATACCCTCCGTACACTCACTGACCTCATCAGTCTCCCTGGTGTTTTGCGTGACATCTGCCCGGAGGGCCATGGGCTCTCTATCCTGCGCATTCGTAAGTCTTATCTTACCTGCACCACCACCACCATTTTTTTCGAATTCTAACCCTGGCATCAGAGGGCAAAATCCCCAGCTTTGCTGTCCAACTTGAACCCGCAGGCATAATCATCTGCCACACCTGCATTAACATGCGCGTATATCACGGCCTCCTGATGGATGACCCAGCGGAAGAACCGGAGTGGCCTCACCCCGTGGACAAATCCTCCGACCCGGACGACCCATGCTGTGACAAACTCCTTCCTGACAACAGCGACCTCGACACTTCCGTTGCCCCCACGTTGTCCACCAAACGTGTGAAATCGCCTTCCTTGTCCGGGGGGCCACGCCCTGCCCCCCACCCCCCATTGTCCCCTCCACTCCCTGCAGCACCGCCCTCCCTCGTGATCTCTTACCCTGAAGAACGAACCTCTCCTGACCTCGGTGACGTCTCCTTGGCATGGGTGCCTGACGCTGCCCAATCTGACCCCTTTCGTGAGGAAGGTTCCTCGCAAACCCCCATCCTTTTGGATGACCCAGCCCCTGGCCCCTGGCTCCCAGAAGTCACCTTATGCTGGTCCACCCTGCGTCAGTGGCACACCACCCTCACCACGCTCATGTGCATGTCGTCAGATGCCCTCACCATGCAGCCCACGAGGTTTGTAGGCACCCACATTCACGCCCTGCCTCCCTTGCTCGACCAGTGGATCCTTGGCCCTCATCCGTAACCGCTCCCCCTGCACACGCTCGCCTTCGGTTCCCTTGAGTGCACGTTCTGCGTGTAAGTCCTTCATATTTAAACCCTCACCGACCCCTTACCTCCCTCCCAGGCAATCCTCACAACCACAGCATTGCCCAGGGCGCAGTCGGGAGAGGCCTCGAATGTGCCACTCTCACAGGACTGCTCGATCTTTACGCCGCCAACTCCAGCCTATTCATCGAGCATCATGGCTATCTAACTCCAAACATCTCAGGAGGCCCTGACATCTCGGGTGATCAACAGGAACACCTGGTCATGGCAGGTGCCCTCATCGCTGCATCGTTCCTTTGGTTGGGCACCCCCCCGCGTGGTTCTCACCCTTCACCTGTGTGGTTTTCCTTGAGGGTTCTCTAGATTCTTTGCATGAGGAATCTTTCCTACCTGTATTTGAACCATCATCTGGCCACCCCAGTGAGATCCACGCCTGTCTCAGGGCCCTCAGGGTGGTGGCCCCCCATGATGACTTAACTGGGGTGCCCCACCTCCTAGGACTCGCCTCCAATGTCCTTGACTGCTCTGTAAGTCTGTTCCTTAGTTTTTTGTCCTAAATACCATGACATCATCCTATTTCAGCCTTTGATCAGCTCCCCGCATATTGCGTGCACGACCAGGGCGTCCATGATAACCTTTGGCGAAGGCTCACCGAGGCTGTTTACCTAGGCCAGGGAGCCACCTCAAGCCCTGAATGGACTGTGTTCTCCTACAGGTTCAATATCTCCCTATGCCCCAGGTCATCCGATCACACACTATTCAACATGAGTTGGTCATGCCTGAAGTGTCACACAGTACTCCACTGACCCTACGCTAACCCTCAGCACATCTGCCAATTTGAGGGTGGTGCCCTGGTGTTCGTGCACCAGGCCTGGGACACACATATCACCGCTGGCCACCAGGTTAGCGCCCTACTCCACCATCACGTCGACCCTCTCGCCACAGCCACGTTCAAGCCGTTCCCTGGCCTCAACGGCCGGGCCTTCAATCCCTGTGCCTCTTTTTCCACATTCCTTGACAACCTGCCACGCATCACCCCCTTCATCTGGAAAAACTTGATGCAGAGTCTTGTCTCCTCTGCCGCACTAGACAATCCCCGCCTGGAAGACCCTGGTGGGGTTGCCCGCCTATTTCACGCTGTTGCCACAGGCTCTGCTACCTTGCTCCCACAGGTCAGCGCCCTCCAGGTATGTCTGTCTGCACAACTCTCCGCACCCCTCAACACCTCTCACAGATCTACTGGTTCCTTCCCACTCAAAAATCCCATGGAAAGCTCATCCCATATGATGGCCCAGCCATCCGCTGGGATGAGCTTGCCCAATCATATGGTGGCGCATATATCTCATGGTCCACATGCACCGCCACCGTTTACGTCAATGTAAACCCTCTCCTCAAAGCCCTCAACGATGCAGGGGCGACCTCGGAAGGCACATATGAGCCTGAGTGCCTCCGAATTTACTTCCTCTACTTGATACTCCAAGACGCAGGGGAGTATACTATGGTTTGAGGGACTTTCAGGCTTCGCAGCCATGGGAGCGCAAGCCCGGATCATGTTCCCGAATGTAATCGTTGCTATCACATACTATAATTACATGTGATATACAAAAACTTTGTTTCTGCCGCGCATGTACCCCATGACACCCCATGTGCTATCTGTCCAGGGGCAAGTGCTAGAATAACTCTGGGTACTGCGTGCAACAGAAAGCCAAACCGTTGATCCAACACCCAGCCAGCATTTCAGCATGGTTGGTGTGATCGTAGACGCGCACGTACTCCCACAGTTCTCGTTCGAATGGGTGAACGAACGATTGGGGGGGGGGATCCACCTCTACATGACTCAGCTCCGGCACGCCTGGACAGGCGTTCCATGCGAAGGACAGGCCCACTTCTTTGCGGTCGTCCGGATTGTTGCGCGTGTGAGAGGCAACGAACTGGGGGTCCAAGCTTCCCAGTCGACTCCCCAAGTTTGTGCGTCCACATCTTCGTCCTCCGACTCTGAGACTCTTTCATGTTCATGTGAGTCCAAACAGTGCCCACGAACACCAGTAAGTGCCATCCCGAAACCATAAAGTTCTGCTGGCGTTTGTGATGGACCATCCAGGAGTGAGATTAAGTGGTAATTCCACCCCGCCACCCACAAGGTGGCCTCCGTATTGATATCATCCAGGAATAGTGTGTGCAGGAGCCAGATGTGCATGCTATTGGCCGCATTTAACCCGCCATGAGTCTCCAGGGTGCAGAAAAAGTTGTTCCATTTGTGGCCAAACTGGGCAGCCGCATCCACCCACAAGCGTTCAATGCGAATGTTGTGGACACTCCTGCATGACACACGTGGACTATCAGTGAGTCTGTCCGAAGCCCCGACGTGGTCCGACTCACCTGCCCCATAAATATGCATTGCGTTGGTTCGGGTAGAAGGCCTGCATAAACTCTGCCACCTTGACATTCTCCCCGCCGTGGTCACCTCGAACGCATTCCGGGATGGCGTATTTCCCTGCTCCCTCGAGGAACACCTCAAGGACTGTGTCTGCTCAATTGTTGTTCGACGCATGCAGGGCTGTGATGAGGCGTGAGTATCCGTCGATGAAGCCATGGACGATGATCTGCCATCGAATGAGTTCTGGCGCACAGGGGTGAGTCAATCGGTATGCGCGGAATTGAGAGCATATCACTTGAGCTTACCATGCCACCCATCATGGTGCCACAGGAAATTTGGACCAGGGAC
>MU134496.1:158932-171100 GCA_015039355.1 Ramaria rubella
ACATCCAGTGGGTACAGAGGTGGTATTGGTAGGGTAGCGTCCGTGTTACATGTGAATCAGCTGTGACAGTCCCGGAGTACCTCATCAGTACTTGGTGGGTTGTAGGTAGTATGTACATGCGTACGGGGGACACCGTATGGGAACGAGTGGGGTACCCGAGTAGTATAAGGAGGGGTTACACGAACGTCGACGGGGTACCAAGGGGGTGTCAGAGTGGTAGGAGGGGGACTCCAGGCATGTACCGCAGGGGAGCCAGCCAAGTGGCAGGAGGGTACTGGTTGTAGGTCGTGGGGGTTGGGAAGGGTCAGACGTACCCCGGGGTACCAGCGGGGTTCGAGAGGACACGGGAATATTTTGAGTTACTAAGTACCCTAACAGGCCTACGGTCGCTGTACGCCCGTGGGGGGCCGTCACATTTGTAGGTTTCACATGAAATCGCCTTTTGGGGATGCCACCGTGGTCTGGCCATGGTATGCCCACGGGGGCCACGAGAAAGTTTGATGGCGAGCCTAAAGAGACTCAAGGGGTTGATCATGGAATTTGATGGAAGTGTAAGCACAAGTCCGGGAAGCGGTTGTTCCAGTGATTTGATGATGAAGGTGCTTGCCATAGTCTGACACTATGTGACAACACAACATATTGAACAATGTTAGTCATCCTCTGGTTGGTGCTGTCGTGATGTCAACAATCACATTAGGTATTGTCTGACCTTGTGAATGATAGTTTGTGAACGTGTATGCACCTGTCAATGGAAACTGTATAAGCATCACTTTCTATGTATTTTTTTCTTCCAGCTGGTTGTATTGGTACGACTCCTTCCAACCCTTCTAATCGCTCAGCATCAGATGTAATAACACGAAATATTTTTATCAACGCTAGCAAGGTCTACGGCGGGGGTCCCCGCGCGTATCTAGTTGTTCGTCAGACAACTAAGCCTTACGCGAATAATGCGAAGAGCGCACGCGTCAAGGCATGGGGACCTTCTCATACCCATATGATGACCGTTGGCTGTGAGTTTGAGGTCAGAAAAAGTTTGGAAAGCAAGGACTAGGTCACGGAACCGAACCCCCCCGTCTTCTTCGAATTGACCACCTCTCACCTCGTACAGCCACGTTTACAATACAATTGGCAGGCGCATAAGATCGAGCAACGGGGAATGAAGACCGGATACCAGTCACAATTCGCCGACAGTCATTGATTGCCAAAATTACCTATTGAGGATTTGCTAGCGGAACCCGTGTCTTGTATGACGGACTTCGGTTGGAGTTGGATGAAAATAAAGAACGTTGGCGAAGTAGGTGAGGGAGACAGAGCACTCATAGAACTCGTAGAACTTCTGTGAAGGAGTGAATTGAAAGTCTAATCATCGACGTGATAGCCGCCAAGCATGTAGCAATCTCGTACAAGGACCTCCGTAATACAAACAGGGTTTAAGTAAGTCAACGTACCTTATATCGGCCCATTCAGGAGTCATCACTCATTTGCGATCTGGTTCGGGATATTAGGCATCACTACAGGGGTTCGAGAAGAACGCACCTTGAGCACGCGACCTGCACTGCTACGATAATAGTCTTCATTGTCATCTAACGCCTCTGGCACAGATGAGGGCCGGCCGCGCTCCCCTTCCCCGAACGCCTCAGGTAATGGAAGCGTGAAGGGAGGTGGTTGATATGAATGGGCAACCGAGGGGGTGGTAAGAGTGGCATGGTTGCTGGACCCCATCGTATTCGAGCGGGCCCGGAGTTGCAGAGTGGGTCGAGTGTTCGACAGTAGGTTTTCTCCCGATTTATTACTGTGTAGTGAAAGGGAAGAGCGCTCAGCGTCTGTTATGTCCGTCCGGTCGGAGGTATCTTGGGACGTCCGCGGGCTGCCTTGTTGAAACAAAGGTTGGATTTGTAAGGCAGCATGGTGAACACCATGATCTGAAGAACCACTTCCATTTACCACGGGGTGAATGTCGAAATCGCCAATACCAAGAGTACCACCAGTGTGAAAGTCTCCTCTTATAACAGGGGGTCCATTCGCAAACTGCGCCATGCTATGTCCAGACGAAGAATGTCCTTCAAGATACCCTTCACCTTGATCATCGTCATCCAACCTCACACTAACTTTCGCAGCGTCACGAGCGGCATCCTCTGTTTCCCTGTCGGCGTTTCTCTCTTTTATTGTCTTGTAAAAGCGGAAGCCCAGGAATCCAAACGCAGCAAGGGCCACTAAAGCGACGATAGCAAAGACGGCTCCACTTTCTGCTTTATTATGCAAAAACGAGAGGTTGGGTTGTGGCTCCGACGAAAGAGAAGCTGAAGGAAGGATGATCCTGGTGATTGTTATGGGTATCGCGCCAGATGTAGTCGTGATTATTGAGGTAAATGAAGATAGTGGATTGGAAGTGGAAGTCGGCCCTGAGAGTAAATTTGAGGGAGTAGATGAGGAGGTAGAAAGCATAGTAGAAGAAGTAGTAGTAGAAGAAGAAGAAGAGGACGGCGAGGAGGAAGTGCTGGCGCTTGTATCACTGCTTGTGCGCGATTGGAATGAAGCAGTTGAATGGTTAGTAGTCGACGAGGAATGTGAAACAAGTGTGGGATCTGGAATAATGGGTATTGTGGGTATACTAATCGTGGGAAGTGGTAACGCAGGGGAAGAAAGTCTTCTGTTGGCATTGGATAAACAATGGATAAACAAAGATCGAGGCAGACCTACGGAACAGTGGGTATCGTGGGGCCTAACGAGCCTCCATCACTAGGGCCTAAGATACCTGAAAGAACTCATGAGAATTCAGGTAAAGTAACTAAGGCGTGGTTTAGCCAGACTCACTGGTCGCTGGGTCAATGTCCTGCCTTTTCCCATGGCGGCGACCATGGTTACGCCTTTGACGGGGATGGTTCAGCATAAAGTTACAAAGTAGAGACCGTGGATCGCGGATGGTGATCAAAAGATGCTACAAACGTTATGGAGATACATAGTGATGCAATATATGAAAGGTTTCTCACAACTTAGTTTCGACACATCCAAGCTGGTTACTGTAATAGTTATGTAGTCGAATAAATGGCTACAAACCTAATGCTACCTCTCCTACCTAAAACAGTTAGAAAAATGGTAGGAAGAAGGTGAAGTGCGACAATTCGCCGGGACCTGATTATTACTTATGTAACCCCTTTAGTCCATGCTACTCTTACATAAACTCAGGAGCATAAACACGAAAAAAAAAACTAGCCTAGGCTCTTATTACTTAAAACACAGAAATAGAGAATACATCATTAACGATATCCTGAGTAGATCTCACCTGCCTTGCGCTCCATGAGCTCGCGCAGAGGTCCTAGCAGGCGTGTAAAGGCGGCTGCCCCTAGCCGTGCACATTTCAACCGGGGGGCGGATGAATCAGTACGATGTACAGCGCGAACAGTGGCCGCACGTGGACCAGTTCGAAGTAAAGCCAATTCTGTAAAGATGGTGAGCACTTGCTCTACCGCAAAAAAATAATTCCTCACCTCCGAAATAATCGCCATTCTTATAAGAGCCTATTTGCACCTCTTCCCATTCTCCATTATCCTTCTTTTGTCTCTTGGTAATAACTGCTTGCCCCTCCTCCACGAAATAGAAAGTGTCACCAGGATCACCCTGCTTTACAACTGCCTCACCATCGGCGTATTGCTCAGACGACAGCACGTCTGCTATCTTACTCCGTTCTACGTCATCAAGTGGCGACAACAGAGGAACACCTTTGAGGAAATCTTCATACATCCTCCGTCTACGTCGAGCGATCTGGGTGACAATTTTGCGGAATGTTATTCTATCAAGTTGCCAAAGGGTCGAAGCCTCTACCGCAACCACAGTGGCTGCTCGTGGGTGATTGTACATAAGGGCCAGCTCGCCAAAAGAGTCGTTCTGTTTGCACACTGTGACTTTCTTCCCGAACCGTGGATCATAGTCTGTCGGAGTAAAGTTATTCGCGACAACACCCTCGGGTACTGGTGGGAGAGCCTCCTTGTCTTCGCGAATATAGCAATAAAGTAGTCCCTCTTCCACGATATAAAAGTAATTTCCATCGTCTCCTTGACGGATTACTACGTGACCCGCAGGCACCCTGGTTTCTTGCATCGCGTTAAGCACACCTGATTCCTGCTCTTCATTGAGATCGCGGAAAAGAAAATTGCGTGAGATGGACGCTTTGATGCGCTTGAGATGCTCGTCCGACTTGGGAAAAACGGGTGTAGGCTCATCGAGCTCCTGATCAGGCACTAGCCCCGACTCGGCGCTGACGGAAACTCTTCGTCCTAATGTCGACATTGGGGGTCGAAGAAAATCTCCAGAATTGTCATCAGGATATGTGAGAGGAGGGTTGGATAGTAATGCGTTTCCAGGGACATTCAGTGTTCCAGGGAATGGTTGCATGACGCGATGCTTTGTCGAGGAGTGCTGGATAGCAGGTGCTGCAGTTGGTGTATAGTTAGAGCTAAACAACGATGCTTGAGTATTGCTGAACAAAGAATCCGCAATGTGGTCAGCAGGAAGATCCGACTGGGGAGAACGTCCACGGATGGATAGCGCGTCACGAGTGCGTGCGCGTTGCTCTTCTAGTCTGGCCTGGAACCAATTAGAGCAATATTGGAGCGCGTCTTTAGGCTGGACACGATGGGCATCACGAGTAAGCTCGACGATGAGCTGCTCAAAGGTAGACATATAAGCAAGGTGGTGAGTGGCGTCTCTAGTGCTTCTTTCGAACTCCGCCACCCAAGTTGCCTCCGGGTTCGGGAATGGATAGAGCCTCCTCGGAAATCACGTACAAGGCCGCTAGTCACCAGTACAGTCGCGGACAAGCAAAGTCCACTAAAAAGTTGAGAGGGTTTTTGGGACATCACCTTATTATAGATAGGGTTCTTGAGTGTTTAAACAGCTTACTAAACTACCTAAGAGTCAATTTCCACGAGCCGATTTCCCAAAAAATGACTTCAAAGTTTTGGGACAGCTCAAATTGGCCGGGCACTAAAAATAGAGCAAAAAATATGAAAAATTGTGCAAACGATAGCCTTCGTTGAACTGAATGTGATCCTATAAAGCTAAGGTTTTCACCGAACCGTTGGAGTGGAATTTAATTATTAAGTTTATGTAATACTGTTGCTTGTCCCTGGCTCTATCCTACAAAAACGGGGACAAGGCATGGGTAGGAAGGGAAAACACAAACGAAACATATCCGGCCTTCAAAATCAACCCAATCTAAATCCTGATAGGCCTCAAGCCTCTAGATCATCTCCATCACCGCCGATCAACTGACCGATGTTTCCGTTGATGAAGACGATGAGCTCTGGGAACCTCAAGTCTGCCATGATAGCACCAAGGTTCTCTGGGAGGAAGAGTCTGCATCAGAAGGAGGGGAAGGAGAGGAGGGGATGACATGAGTTGGTTTGGGTGGGGAGACGACGGTGATGTGTTGCACGAGAGTCTTGTCACTTTGGCTGCAGCACATGGCGATGATCCTCAAGATGAGGATTGGGTGCCCGAGGCCACACGAAAAAAGTGTGTAAAACATCTGCAAGGTAAGAAATACTCAGTAATATCCTCAAATGCTAATTTTGAATTGAAATATGGGTGCAGCACATCCAAAATTTTATGTGAAGGGTCCGGATGTAGGCAGCAAGTCAACACAGACACAACGGCATCATAGAAAGCTGTTAACGGGTCAAACCAATCTGGACAATTTCGTTCAAAAGACGTCAGCAGAACATGCAGGCGACAAACTTCACACTGAACAAAGAGTGCCCAATCTAGTACCTATCCATTGTGAATCCATCACTCTGCCACCACTTTCCTTCGATACACCATCCCCCAATGTTTGAAAAGGCAAGGAAAAGAGCCCCGATGAACAGGTGGAAAGGGGAAGTGTGGCCGAAGACAGTGGTGCAGAAGTAGATGAAGATATTGAGGGGTGGGAAGAGGATGTTTCTGAGACTGTGCAACCACATGACTGTGACAATATTTGAGGCTGGGCTGAACTGCACACTCAAATCAAGGAGGACTTGAAGAAGAAACACTCAAGGATGTGTTTGAGTGAGATCAACCAGTTGATGATCCTCAGAAATTTTGGTACACTGTGTCTTAAGGGACATGGACGAATAGCAAGCAGTAATGAAATTGTGAAGCAGTGGCATGAGCAGGTGGACGGTTCAAGTAATCACTTCACCCATCGCATACGAAGTCTGGCAAGACACTATCAAATCTTCAAACAGCTTCCAATTGAAGCACGTGGAGGCAGCAAAAATGTGCGCTCACTGCTCAAGGATGAAACAGTGAAGATAGCGGCATGCACCTGGCTCGCTGAACAACACATTGGCTCAGTCACTCCCCAGGCTTTCTGCCATGCACTCAACTCCACAGTTCTCCCATCCATTAACATCTCCCAATCCAAACCACTAAGCAAAAGCCGCTCATCGCTGGCTGGTGAAACTTGGATGGATGCAGACCACCCTATGCAAGGGGGTTTACATGGATGGGCATGAACGAGAGGATGTAGTTAAGTATCAAAATGATATTTTCCTTCCAGCAATGGCAAAATTTGAAAAAAGAATGATTTGGTTTGAAGCTCCTGAACTTAAGTGGGTTGAGCCCACGCTTCTACCAGGAGAGCGCATCTTAATTGCAGAATTTCATGACAAGAGTTGTTGCCAACAAAATGAATTCAAAACATCTGCTTGGTGAGTTTTAGTTTTTGCTTCTAGTAAAAAATATATTGACATTTGGTGCAGGGTTCAAAAAGGTGAACAAATTCTGCAAAAAAAAGGCTGGGGTCACCTGATCCACATCTCAGACTTCATTGAAGAAGTCAATGGCCATCTTGTCTCCTTAAATAATGATGGAACGGTAGAGAAAAGTGCACGCAAAGTTATTTTCCCAGGTGAAAATGGGGATCCATACTGGGACTGTGCACAGCTCATTGAGCAGGTGAAATTGGCTGCCATCCCTACATTTGAAGCAGCACACCTGGGGTGTCAAGCTCTTTTTATTTTTGACCAGCCTTCGACACATGCAGCTCTCCCACCTGACACACTCAAAGCTTTTGAAATGAACAAAAGCAATGGTGGCAAACAACGGCAGCAAAAAGACACCATTATTCCTGATTCAAACCACACACCAGAATATTGTGGAATATTACAGATAATGACTACAGACAGTGGTCAACAAAAAGGTTTAGAACAGACACTCAAAGAGCACAGCTTCAATGTCTCTGGGCTAAAAGCAAAATGCTCACCAGTGTGCCCCTTCGAGAGCCAGCAATGTTGCATGGCCCGTTTGCTTAGTCAACAAGATGACTTCGTAAATCAGATCTCAATGCTTGAGACCATCATAAAAGAGGCAGGCCATGAGTGTATTATCCCTCCAAAATTTCATTGTGAACTAAATCCAATTGAGATGGTACTGTAAGTTTATTTCTTGCCAGTTTTTCAATACTTATTTTATTTTATTCAGTACTGGGGATGGATAAAGTATAGATACAGACAAGTTCCCAAGAAGAGTTTCGAAGATGCAAAAAAAGCAGCATTTGAGGCCCTTGATTCATGTCCAGTTGATGTCATCCGGCAGTTCATCAATCGAGCATGGAGGTTTATGAGTGCCTACCGAATTGGATAACAGGCAAGGTGGCAGCATGGGCAGTTAGGAAGCAGAAGGGACACAGGACAGTTTCACAGGCTGCCATGATGCATCTTGATGCAATTTTGAGCTAAAAATTAGCTAAATTTGAGTGAAACTTTGGAGATTTTCCATCCAAAATTTTGGCCAGCTGAATTACTTGTGGGAAAAACTTCGGAGATACATTTTTCAATGTATTTCATCAAGCTGAGTCTGGTCCTGAACTCAAAATCCCCCCCAGATCTCTGGCTGACCAAATATTGGATTGGTGGACTTTGGTTGTTTGCGACTGTAGTCACCTCAAGACCAGTCGATTGGTACCACTCAGCATCTCGGCCTGAGCATTGAAGGAGCTGACACAGGCAAACCTTGTGAATTACCCGCGTGCTTGGGATTTGGCCATGGCCGCTGACCATGGTCAAGGCCACAGTCGTAGACCAGTAGGGTCCATAGATTTGCTAAGCTTTGTAATCTGTGAGGGTCCATAAGAATCGTCACGTGGGCGACACAAATGTGTCCACATCAGTACATTGCTGACTTAGTTCCCTTCCATCTAATGCTGCCACCCAGTCTTTTCTGTTGGATTTCTAAGCCAATGCAGTCTCGCCAGGATTCCAAGCCAAGCTTAAGTCTAAGTCTAGGTTTAAGCTTAAATTTATTGCTCCCATTCAGCTGTAGTAGTAAACACCATAAAGACCTCGAACTAGTAGATAGTCGCCTCAGTTGTTTATTGACAACTGAAGTGTATGTCTCTTTTCTTTTCATAATGATTGTCACCACCGTAGTTATATTTTGTTTGGGTGATAAGAATGCTTCAGTTGTTTGTTGATAACAACTGAAGCTTATATTCATTTAGTATATAAATCCTACATTTTCTGCCTCATTTACTTCTCCCATCTTCTAATCCTTTTATGCTTTAAATATGAACATTTATCCTCAACCTCTCTTGTACCGCTATGTGAATTGAGAATTGGTGAATGCCGGCTGGCAGGCACTGGGGGTTTGGAGAACTTCAAACATTTTGTGAAATTGATGTGTTTTTTGAGACATTGAAGTAAGTCAATAAATGTAGTGATGGTGTCGGACTATCTGCGCATTGTATGAATAGACCACCTAGTGTATCCATCGTGGGCAATGCGTTGCTGGCAGACACAGTGTACATAGATGGGAAGCTGACCATTGTGGGTGCTGGTGGTGCTAGCTTACATCAGGCTGTGGCTGATTGACTGTGGCCAGTGACCATGGCCACACCCCCAGAGTGCTGGTATTAGTGCAAACCTTTAGCAGGTGAAAAATGGCGGTCATATCGCCTGCCTGGATGCCATCTCACAGTGGGTATGTGCCACAGGTGACTGCCATAAAGCAGGCCATGGCATTCACAGGCAGGGCATCCAGGTGCACCTAGCATGTATGATACCCTGGACTGGCATACATAGACCCGCTGCATAGGGACAAACTACTAGGTTACAAACACCAGGATTTACACTCGTGACTTGTGACATCATCTTACATGTCAGACATTGCGTGACAAGCATGTTGGGTTGTGACCTGCAAGTGTCTCTCCACTGTTAACATTGGTCTTTCCAGGAAGTGTGTATGCCTATTTTGTTTCTGTGGCCCAGGTTCGGGTGGGAAAAGGACACATGAGCTCATGTGCATCTAGACTTTGTTCAAAATGCTTGAGGACAGTTTTGGTGCCATCTCTGTGAGGACCAGCGGCAGTTTGTCAGTTTGAGCAAAGCACGTGCACACGAGGGCACCAAGATGCATGTACTCCACAGCCATGAGCTAGATAAACCATGTCAACATCGGTTGAGCCCACCATTGCCAGACAACAGCCTCCCAGTTTTCAGTGACCCTCTCAGTCCAGGCCCAGCACTGTTACAAGGCAGGCACAAACGTGAGCCACAGGGGGGGGGGTCTGGCCTTCCAGACATCCCCAATGGGAACTTACCAGTATTCAGTGATCCTCTCAGTCCAGGCCCAGAACTGTTGGGACGTGAACATGCGCAAGATTGGCAGGGGACAGGCACTCCTGAGGACTTTGATCAGGTGTCTTCACCTGACTAGGGGTGTGAGCAATTGTTGTCTGCTACACAGGATGATGTGATCTATGGGTTGGACGCATACACCATGCATGGGCTGGCACTTGACTCTGACCCCATGGACCAGATTTATGATGATTGGTCAGGCAGGCTTGCTGATGACCAGCCAGGAGAGCCATCACAGGAGTTAAGAATGGATGGGCTTCTGGATACTGACATGGGGGAGGGAGACCTGTATGAAGGGCTTGCCTCGGGTAATGAGGATCCCATGGTCATGAAACTGCCAGAGAAGGGTGTCTGTGAAGGTGAGTGTGTGAGTGTGTGTGCGTAGCCCCTGGACTGATGCTTTGTTCTGTTCAAGAATTTGCGCCAGATGATGGTGTGCAGGTGTTGTCTGCAGAAGAATGGTGGCCATGGGTCTCCAGGGAGGTGAGTAGTACATAGTTGTGGGGGAAGGAAGACACTGATTGGTGCTCTCAGGCATGCCTCATGGATGTGGCGCACGCATTTCCACGGGCATCATTGTCTGAGTCTGGGGGCAGCTGCATTGCCCAGCATGAAATTGGTCAAGGATGCGAGGGACATGGTGCTGGATGTTGCTGGGGCTGCCCCAGAGATGCATGATGGGAAACAGGGGCATGTCTACTGCATCAACAATGTCACACGAATTTTGCAACATGTAGGTGATTTCATGCATGATGGGTGGTGCAGTGCCAATCTATGTGCTCTCAGGAAATGGCAAACCTGTTGGTTCGGATATCCTTGCATTTTTATGCCTAGGACAGTGGCAGTGAGCTGTCCAAGGCACGGCAAGGGTGCAAGTGGTTTGCAGAAGTGGATGGGAACTTGGGAGGCCCAATGGCCTGGGCCAAAGATGGTCAAGACTATTTTGTGGAGGAACCGGCACTGGCACAGGTCGATCGTGAAGGGTCATTGGCTATGGTCTGGCCAACATGGTGGTTCATGAGAGCAGGTGGCCTGTGGGAAAAATGTTATTGTGTGATGGAAGGAGGAGGTGGGGAGGGTTGTGTGGTAGATGTGAGTGAGGGGCCCTGTGATTTTCCCCTGGGGGACTTCTTTTTGTGTTTTGAATGGTTGGTGGTGTTGTTCAACAGTTATGGCCTCCCAGACCCTTGGATGATCCTTGGTAAGCATGCAAATGCTGGTGAGGGCAGAGGGCTGATGCAAGTCCTCAGGCATGCGCTTGTGTCACAGTCCGGAGAGGCTGGAGCACCTTGATGTAACTCTGCCCAATCCTTGGCAAGCACGAGCACATGGCAAGAGAGTATATGTGATGCCGCTGTGGTTGTATTGTGATGCTACATCAGGGAACATATCAAAAAAATGGAATAAGCATACCTTGTAACTCACTCTTCACCTGCATGCTCACCGTATTCCCTTGCCCAGGCAGGGACCATTGGAGATCATCCTCTCTTCCTGCCAAGCAAACATCATTGAGCAATCCCAATGTTGAAGCATGCTGACCATCACACACCTCCTGAACTGTTTCTCGGCTCAGTCACCAAGCCACTCTCACCCTCTGTGATCAGGACATCTGAGTCAGATACCTGAGAGTTTACCCACCTTCACGAAACAGGCTGATGGAATCTCCCTCAGCATGCACCCCCCCGTTCCACCCAAAGACATACTAACTTTGAGTTTTTGGCAGCTGCCACTTGCACAGAAGAGTGGGTGCAACTGGTTGCGGTTGTGACCCCAGTATCACAACCCCATTGATTGAGGACTTTGAATCTTTTTCATTGTTTCTCATTCCTTCCCTCTTCTTCTCAACGCCCTCCCCTCCTCACTGTCCTCACCCACCTCTGCCCCTTCATCACTTCAAAACTCTCTCATGCGCTCATGCCTCCAGCTGACTGGGAGGAAAACCACACGCGCCTTGCACAAACCCACCTACGACACTCTCCATACCCCCCACCCCCCGTCTCACATTGTACCACACAACACCCCACGTACACATCATCTAGTCAATTTAAGCTGCACTTCACAGCTGCCACCCTTTGCAACCTTATGCAAGGAATATATAACGAAATTATGAAGGATTCTGGCACATTTTCTAAATTGTGGGCTCATACCCCCCCCTCTCTTTTTTCTCAGCCTATTTTCCTACCTCTTTTACAACCCTTTACTATTTCCTTCACTGCACACCACCAGCGCGCCGAGAGCATACAGCTTTCTATGACATCACAAAAGGTTTTCAACCATTTTGTGACCTGTCACACATCACAACACTCCGAGAGGTCACATGACTTAACTTCAACACAGCCAGATGGCATCCATCCAGGCCTTCCAGGATCTCAAATAAAATATGTAAAATATGTCATGTAAAAGTCAATATAATAAGATTAAATCATCATAAGAATGCCTGAGCTGCAGCTAATGGTAGACATAAAAACAAAAAATCTTTGGACAATATATATTTCAAGTCTTATAGATGTTCTAAACATCCTATTCAAACATCAGTTGGACCAACCTCTCACTG
>MU134497.1:0-22852 GCA_015039355.1 Ramaria rubella
CTGGTGTTTGGGCAGCCGCCAGGCCAGTATGCAGTGGCACACTTGCTGGGTTAAGACACGGAGAGTGTAATATCTGCGCAAAAACTTTTTCTATATCTCAAACTAACCCAACCTAAGCACTACATGTAAACATGGTACGAAACAACTGCATCGTGGTGGTGGGCTGAACCAAGAGCAAAACATTGCAGACACTCACGAGCGGTGATGCGCGTTCATGACCCTGATCTTAAACTCATGGAGCGTGACCAGCGCCCTCTTAAGTTTGGTTTCGGAGGCATTACGGTGACACCACGCCTCCCCGGGTAAGAGATTACCCTGATACGCAAAGTTGAGGGGTGGGCATGGGGGGGGTATATCTAGCTCACACATCATGCGGACCCAGTACTTGAGGCCGGTGTGTATCTCGACTTCCTCAGCTGGGTGGGTGATGAGGGGGGGGTCAGGTGAACGGGAATGTGAGGCGTCACAGGTGGGAACTTACCCGATGCAAAAGACAGGGGAAATTCCATCTCTGTGACCTCAATGGCACGCATCAGGGTCCAGTTCTTGTTCTGCCAGGTTTTGTCATCCCAGTGCAGGTGGACGCCAAATGGTCCAACAGCCAACCGGCTGTCAAGGTTGTGGCAGACTTCATACACCGCACGCCCCTGAGAGACTGCGCGATAAGCCACAACTGTGTTCTCCGGCTGGGAATACTTGTCTTTACGAACAGCGGCGGCTAAGGCTGTCTGGACCTCTGGACGTGTGGACGCCAAGAGCATGACGAGGGCACTGTGCTCAGGGAGAGACAAAGGGGGCGCGCCGCGGCAGGCACGTTTGAGGGGGCAGGGGTCTGGGGCCTGAGGGGACGGTTCAAACATTGGTAGGTATCTGGCACCATCATCAGATACCTGGGCGTTCCGGGGCTCCAAGTATAGTGCAATGCAAACGGGTTGGAGGCGAGTGAGAGGGTCCAAGTGAGGTGGGATTGCTTCACCAGTGAGTGCGGGGACGTGGATGTGAGCTGTGTGAGCATATGCGACAGTTCCGATGGTTTCGTAACCGGATTGCGAGGGTTCGAGCTGGTCAACACGCAGATTGATAACAGATGCAAATGACAGTAATGACCGGTAATCGCCAAGGAGGCAGTCTGTCAAAGACGCAGCGGGGTCGTGCTCAATGGCCCGCAAAACGTGGCAGATCTCCACAACCGGGGAAGATCGTTGGGGGGACGCAGGATGGATGTGAGCGGAAGGAATGCGAAGGCGGGCGGATTGTGCAGTCCACAGGGCCCAAGGGTGTGCACAAGAGGCGATGTAGATGACGAGCTGGCGGTGGGGGTTTGATAGTAACGGGTGAGCGTCTACCACAGGCGTTGGAGAGCGCGGGCGGGGTGAATTGGGTTGGGGGAGGAGTGGTGACCAGGGGGGGGGGGTAGTTAGAGGGCGAGGGGGGGGTGAGGTGGCATTGATATGTCTGGGAAGGGGGGGGGGGAGATTCGGGCTATGAGGGGCGGAAATGGTGAGGGGGGCTGGGCGGGTGTTCGGCGACCGCGGGGAGAGAGACAAGTCAAAGGGGTGTAGGGCGGCCTGAAATACGTGCATGGCTCGCTGTTCCTGAGGTGAGATGTCCGAAGGGGTAGCTGAGCGTTGGGGTGGAGGTGTCCGAGGGGGTGGGGGAGGCCGGGGTGATGGTATGGAGGTGGGATGGGGGGGCTAAAAGTTGAGATGGGGTGAGTGAATGGTCAGTGAGTGGATTGGGTGGGGGGCTCACGTGGGGGAGTTCTGGGGGATGGAACGCGGGCAGGTGGGGGGAGGGCGTGTCGGGTTCGTCTTCGGAGGTAGGATACTCCGGATCTAGTAAAGCATCTGGGAAAGGTGGGGGGGTTGGGTGAAAAGCGGCTGATGAGGGGAGGGTGGGGGATCGCTTGGTGAGAGATGAGGCGGTAAGGTTGGATGAGGGGACAGACACACCAAGTTGGAAGGCGGCACGGCGGGCGGCGGCGTCTTCTGCCAGGGCGCGTCACATGGGGGCAGCCATTGAGTCCAAGTTGGATGTGCCAGGAGGGGAAGTGGTTCAATGTATGAACCCAGGGGAGAGAGGGGGTGTCAAGCTGGTGGCAGAGGAGGACGAGGGAGAGGGAGGATTATGTGGAGGGGGGGGAAAACCCTGAATGGGAGGAGCTGCGGGGGGGCGACCTCGACCGCTACCACGGGGTCGTCCTCGAGCACGGCAGCTGCGGGTGGTGGAGGTACCCCTGGGGGGGGTGGTGATGGAGGAAGGAGGGGGATGCGGGCAAGTGCGCCTGACTGGATACATGTGCGGTGGGGGGACCTGAGAGGAAATTGTGGGTGAGTAGTACGGCGGGGCATTTCGAGAGGTGTGTGGAGGAGAAACTATGTATGGTTATGTTGGGGGAGGTAGCGCGGTGGACCGCGAGGGGGGGCCGCTGCAGATCACCAGGTGGGGTTATTAATAATGGGCGGGTTGAATAGGGAGTAGGGGTGATGCGGCGATCGACCGATCCAGGGGCAATGAGGTTGCAGTGTGACGCTGGCATGCGTCCACCATGGGAGGGACGTGGGACTGCCGTGCGTCGGCCATGGGAGGGACGTTGTGTCATCTCGACGCGGTCGTGGGCAAGTTGTGGACATCTCATGGAATGCTGGGGGGTGCCCGCACATCGCTGGCATCCAGACAATCCCATGAATCATTGAGTTTATAAGGGCACGGGAGAGCTTGGGGCGACCATGGGGCCCCATGCAGACTGGGAAGGGTTGGGGGTGCTGGATGTTGGTCATGGGAGGACGGTGAACCAACCGAGGGGACGCCATGTACGGACCTCAGGGGGAGGATGGTGAGACTGTGGGGGAACCATGGGGCAGCTGCAAGCACATCAGGGAGGAATATGATGAGCCCATGGGGTGAGCAAGGGTACGCCACAGGGGGCATGCGTACATGTATGATGGATGTTGGGTGGTTCATGACTACTCCATGAGGCCCTGACGGTGTCGACTAAGTGTACATTGTGCCTGCGATGGGATGGTTATGGTGGAGACATGGGTGACCTACGTCACATTTGTAGGTTTCACATGAAATCGCCTTTTGGGGATGCCACCGTGGTCTGGCCGTGGTATGCCCATGGGGGCCACGAGAAAGTTTGATGGCGAGCCTAAGGAGACTCAAGGGGTTGATCATGGAATTTGATGGGAGTGTAAGCACAAGTCTGGGAAGCGGTTGTTCCAGTGATTTGATGATGAAGGTGCTTGCCATAGGCCTTGTCCGGACACCGAGGGCCGCTGACTCCCCTTACAAAAGCTCCGGATAATATTCCCCTCCAGAGTACAAATCGTAACCCAAACCACATTCCCTCTTCACAGAATATCTCAATACGTTATGCCCAGCAATAACAAGCCAAAAGTTATTTGTCTCGGTCTGGGTCGAACTGGTGTAAGTTGCATGCACTGCGGAGAATCTCTCTCAATGAAGTGAGCCACCCATGAGAAGACATCTAGCCTTCGTGATGCTCTTGCAATGATTGGGTTTGGCCCGTGTTATCATATGACGGAGGTTTTTGACAAGGGCTGTGAAGATATGACGACGTAGTGCAAGGCTGGCGAAGGTGAGCGCATATCAGGATGGTTTTAGGATACTAGGTGTTAATATCTCCTTTTATGGGCAGGAAATGCAACCACGGAGGATATCCATTCTATACTTGATCCATACGGCTCTATTCCCGATTATCCTGCAGCAATATATGGCCCAGAGCTGTACGCCGCATACCCGGATGCTAAATACATCCTCATCAGTTGCCGTGCCTTCGACGCTCGTCAAAAATGCTAATTATCCGCGGATAGATGACAAGAGATCCCGAGAAATGGGCAAAAAGTATGAGCAACACGGTATTACGTTTTGTTAAAGAACTTTCGGAGCCCTCTCTGTCCGTTAAATATCCTACGGTTCAAAAATTCAATACTTGGGTTGAGCCCTACATGATGAGTACGTACGCAACCCCAAGTTGTGAATCTCTGTCTCTATGTTGGTTTGATCTTCGAATATTTCATAGAGAAATACCACAGGGACCGCCTTCTCATAAACCCACAACAAGAACTGCTTGATCATTGTGAGCGCGTGAAGCAGCTGATTCCTGCAGAAAAGCTGTTGATATACGAGGTTGGGGAGGAATGGGAGAGATTAGTCAAGTTCCTCGAAGTGTGAGCGCTTTTTTCACTCCTCGCTCTTCTTGTCTTTTTTTCATTTACATCTGGACAGCGAGAAGCCGACCATACCTTTTCCCCACGCCAACGATGCGGAGGAATTCAAAAAAAAGGTTGACGCGGTTTTCAAGAAGTTAGACTCAGAGCTTCCTCCACCAGTGAACAATGACGTGTGAGATTGGTGCAGCTGTTAGAGAGGACTTATTGTGTACGACACCTTATTTTATAACATAATTAGACTCAACACACAGAAGTAGTTTCATCCTTTTCCCCCCACAATTTTCGCCACGTTGTACTTGTTGCATCACCCCTCACATTGCGTTGATCAAATGTTCTTATCATGCACTTCTAACTTGGGTGTTGTCTTGATTAATCACCGATTCACCTGGGCCTTGAGTTTAATCTTCTCAGTGTAGACAGGCTGCTCAACACGAAACTCACTTACATAAGGTCTTACCGCGATCCAACTTGAAGAAGAATTCCTTACGGACGTTATAAGGTGTCAATTGAAAGGGATGGTTAGCTTCACCGATTCACTCCGAACAGTTTCAGCACACTATTGAAGCGACATCTGCCGAACCGTGGCCAGGTATAGAAGTAAGACGTGAGTTTAATGAGGAAGCATGTAGAGGCTTGCCAAGAGACTAGAGGTTGGTGCATAACGCCTAATATAGGTCATACGCTTAATTTCAGCGGCATCAATGAAGCATGCCTGTTGGAAAGGAGTTGTTTGCGTCTGCCACCTACCTTTCTGGATATGGTTGTGTAATTGGCAACCTGTTAAGACAAATGTCTCGAGATATCCTGTCGAAATACGGCTGCGCTGAAAGAGATGGGATTCATAAACTTACTTATTTATTGGGCCCTGGTCACGGCCCGCGAGCTAACTCATGTAATGTGAACGGTCCGACGAAGGATAGGTGATATTGTAGTTCCGTATGAATGCTGGCCCTGGGCTTACTGTATCATTTCTTCGCTCCAATTAGATAATCGGGGGAACTCCTGTATGACAAGTTGAGTGAGCTTAAAATGCGTCAGGACACGTGCCTGGGTCCCAGTCTTAAGGCGTCTCACCAGGGTAGAGCTCCTGACGCTAGGTGGGGTAACCTTGTTTCCTTATGTCAGTAGAGGAGGATTTGAGGAGAAAGGCATCAATAGTCTAATTGAAATTATATTCCTATTTGTTTTAGACTCATTTGACGCCATAAGATCTTGCCTCTAGGAAGCAAGGGAAGCGCCTGAATTTCTCTGACCACGAGGGGAAGGTACAAACCGAGCAACAACGAATGTGTTGGCAGCCCAGATGTTCTTTTTATATCTGGACCATATGTAGGATGTGGTGCTGCTTTTGTCAGAAGCACGTGAAGCGTCGGCACCATGCTTAAAAGTGTAGTATGGTGTTGTGTGCCTTAGCCTCAGGGGATTCGCGACATGCATGGCAGCCATTCCAATAATCGAATTGGGAGCATCGTCTCAACCAGTGGCATGGGAAGCAATGCTATTTTGGGAACTGAAGGAAGAGAACTTCTGAAAATAGATGTCTTCTTTTCATCACAGCATTCACGTGCTACGTGAAAATACCATCTAGGGACCATGTGAGGCAGGGTTTTTCAGAAATACTCCTTATATCATTCAAAAAAAGTGTTTTAACTCCATAATTAGATTGGGTTTCGAATACGGAAAGAAGTGAATTGATCTCACTGTTACTAGTAGTTTCGTGTTCTTCCCACGTGAGGGTCTGCGCTACCATAATAACCAGAAAATCTCACTCATTTGGATGAGTAGTGCATTTAATTAATTGCATCCAACACTTTTAACTGTCATGAAATGCAATGCGACAAAATGGGGGAGTCAGTGAACTATGCTCACTGGCAACAATATGTAAAGACACTCATGTCATGTTAAAACAGACTCCACTATAGGCTACGAGCTCCGTACTGCCAGCGGAATGTATCGACAATCTGGTACTAGTGGCCAGGGCTATCTTTGGGTGACTTTGTACCGGGGTAATATTGAACAGAAGCAGCAGTATTGGCCCCATTGCTCTAATACTGTAGATGCGGTTTCTCTCTCTCGCACGTGTACTTTTGGTCATGGAGAGAATGAATGAGACCGGAGCGTTTCCGACCTAGTCTCGGAGCCAGACCCTGTGTAATCGGAGTTTATGTAAGTCTGAATCGGAGGTTGTATTTGGTTGCAGATGCTCGCTCCAACCTCCAGCGTTACTTATTTGAAACTTCGAAGCATCTCAGCTGCAATAACGCGACACAGGGTCTGGCTCCGAGACTATTTCCGACCGTGAGCTGGAGCCACAATAAGCACCCGGCATAGTTTCGGCACAGTGCCTCTATGTGGCTGAGCTTGAATAAAGCTTTGACGCTTCATTCATTCATGCGAAAAAATGTGAGTGCACAAATTTGGAAATTCAAGGAAATAATGGTATCGTAATACTTGGAGTTTATACGGTTTCTAATAGTTTATCTCTAATTGATGCTCTCCATGTGCTTTCAAGCCTCCTGGGCTTCCAGCGGCCAGGCCCTCTCAAAATAGCCTTGTTGTATCTCCTAGGAAAAACCTCGAGTATATGTTTGGTCAGATTCATAAAATTGCAGGAAGCTATCTCTTGCCACTGAAATACAATTCCCCGAGCTACTAACATTTCACCACATCGAGCTGAAGGTGTGAAAGACCAGGTACATGTAATAATTTACCCTTACTATTACCACATGGAACTTATCCAAATGTTCCTTTCTCAGGGAACGGCCATGCGTCACTGGTTGGATTCATGTGGACTGTCAATAATTCACGAAGACTTGCTCCTGCGGCTGAAAAGTATTAAAGTACAGGCGAAGTTTTTATAGCCTCATTACAGGTCGCAATCAAAGTCATCGACTATGTACGGAGCTCTCCCCATCTCTTTTGCTGTGCTCTCATTGGTTCCTGTCCTGGTTCGAGGTTATTCGCTCTCGTGGACTTATACAGAAGACGGTTGGTGGATATTTTTACTACACCTCTCTACTGAGTTCTTCTCAGATTTCATCAACAATTTTAATTTTTGGAATGATGGTACTACGAAGGACCCCACTGGTAGTTCCACTGATCCTTCAGCTGCGTACTACATGCCCCAGGCCTCAGCTCAAAGCCAGGGTTTAGTTTGGGTGAATAGCGAGGGGCATTTCGGTAATAATACACATATCACGCCAGATTTTAGAATTGTTAACCACCCTCTAGGTCTTTCTGTTGATTCCACATTCACATATAGTGGGACCGATCTCCGTCCGTCTGTTCGCATCACATCCAAAGAGTCTATCCAGTACGGCCTATTGGTGCTTGATGCTGTTCACCTCCCATATGGTGAAGGAACGTGGCCTGCATTCTGGCTCGTGGGTGCGGATGGAGATTGGCCTAATTCGGGTGAAATCGACCTGTACGAAGGTGTCGGGGACAGTGTACAGAATACGGTGTCCTATCACACATCCGAAGGCTGTAGCTACGACACAAGTCAGACTCAAAGCGGCAAGCTGAACACAGCTGTAGGAACAGATTGCAATGCACTCGAGAATAACGACGAAGCCTGCGGGAGTGTTGATCCTAGTACCACCTCCTTCGGAAGTGGAGCAAGTAACGTCGGTGGCGGTGTCTACGCCGTAGAGTGGACATCAAGCTTTATCAAGGAAGGTCTTTCAAATGACGTCCTCCATATCTTCCTGAATTCAGCCTATAATAGACATGGCATTTCAACCGTGATAACATTCCCGCGGATTTGACCGATGGAAACCCGAGTCCGGGAGGTTGGGGTTCCCCCGTCACGAATCTCGCTTCAACCAATTGTGATATCGATTCTCATTTCGGACCTCAATCTATCGTGTTTAACAGTGAGTGTTTATTGATAATGACTCCGGGCTACTTGTAACCGCTATGGCTCACAGTTGAGCTCTGCGGTACATGGGAGGGAGCGGTGTTTAATGGTGGTCCGGAGGCTTGCCTAAGCTACGTTCAGCAGAACCCTAGCACGTTCAAGACGGCATACTTCGAAATCAACTCCCTGAAATATTTCCAATAAGCATAGGATAAACTAGTATTGGCATTTGGCCTTTCTTTAATTCTTCTTCTTTGATTTGGGTTTAGATGTAAAATTGATGTACCAAAAATTGTGTCTGGTATGCTATGTAACGAAAGTTATCGACGATTCTAGTTTTTTGACAGAAGTACCTGCCGCTCGGCAATTATTATGTAAGGGTTGATCAGCAAACAAGTTGTGAAACCTCACATTAATTATTCGGAACTACATTTTCAATTTGTTCTGTGTAGCAAAATGACACCAAAGGTATTACCTCTGAAAGACCAGGTTGTCCTTGTCACAGGCTAGTTTATTATCTATCAAAGATCGTCCAACCAAGCCTCTGACACTGTGGCTGCGCAGGCTCTAGCCGTGGCTTGGGCAGAGCAATCGCCCTGGCATTTGCTAGGCAAGGCGTTTTTGGGCTGGTTATCAATAGCACTCAGCCGCCCGGCTCTTTGGACGATCTTACAGCCCACATCAATCCTACTATGACACGAGTGATGGTAGTTAAAGCTGATGTCACTAAAGCGAACGAGGTCGGTCCGTTGAGGCCCTTCTATTTTTGAACCGGTCATGATTTTTGTAGGTAGAAGACATGTTTGCTTCCGTAAAACGCCAATTTGGATATCCTATCACCACTGTCGTCAATAATGCACTGGCAAGGTTTTCCTTTAATGGCGATGCTCGTCCTAAGCTCGATGCTATAACTTGGGAAGACTTCGATGCACAGCTCAAAGGGAGCCTTCAGGGCGCTTTTAATACTACTAGAGGCGCGCGCAGTCCTTTTCATCATCTCTTATAAACCTCAGTGAAAGGCAATAGCTGCGCTTTGTGGAATGAGAGAATGTGGATTTGGACGTATCATAAACATTGGATCAAACCTTGTTCAAAACCCCATCGTACCCTATCATGATTACACGGCGTAAGTCTATTCGATTCTATTTAGGCCTAGATATCATATTGACCCCGAATATTTACCTTGCCAGTGCAAAAGGTGCTCTTTTGGCTTTTACTCACACTAGCGCAGCCGAACTCGGTCCCTACAACATTACTGTCAACTTAATTTCTGGCGGTTTATTGAAAACAACTGATGCCAGCGCCGCCACCCCTCCCTCAGTCTTTGCGTTGATTGAGGGAACGACGCCGCTTCGGAAGTCGACATCCCCGGAAGAGATGGCCGATGCGGTGTTGTTCTTCGCATCTCCGTGGGCAAGAGCAGTTACTGGGCAAAGCCTTTGCGTAGATGGCGGACTAGTGATGACTTGATTAAGTTTCTCCTTTTCACCTCGTAATTATCACATAACGACAAGCAACATCTAAATACCATCTAGATATTTACACTACGGTCTGCCATGGCACAATATACTATGCAGTGACTGAACTTGACCTCAAAATTTGTTGCACATTCACAGGGTGTGCTGTTCCGCTTCCAGTTGTGCATAGAGTGAGTGCTTTGCGCTCCCCACCCCAGGCAGCTTGGCTCAACGAATCCAGGGAGGGCAGTCTATCCGTGCACGCAATTTGTAAGAACTGAATAATCTTCATAGAATCTTTCTATCTGAGAGGTCAAGCTATTTAATAGAACACGCCAAGCATCATCATCTAACCCAATGAAGATTGAAGTTGTACCTGTAACGAAACCCGCTTGAAACTGTTTGGGCTTCTTCTTTTATTATACTAACATTCACGGTCTCAAAACATAAGATACGGATTCAACTCAAGGTCCCTATCACACTCTTTCGAGTGGTCCGAGTGGGTTTCTACGGCGACACTGATGCATGCAGCACACTATTGATATGATGTTGTTCTACCCTATGTTCGATTTTATTGGGAAGAAGTTGATCCAACAATTGGTCATCGGGATATGGTTAATAAATTGTCTTCGAGTTTTCACTCGACTGAAGGTCCCTCGAGCCTCTGCCAAGCAAGTAGGAACCCGACGCCACATGCCTCGCAAAAGGGCTTGAGAAGCATAGGATTAGATATTTCACCTAATGAATTCCTGATAATCCCGAATTGAGGGGTCGATTCCCATACAAGAAGTGCGTACAATCCTATACTGTGTAATTTTATCGTGGTGCATGGATTATTGCCGTTTGCCAACGACGCAGCCAACTATACAAAATACGGTCAGATACCACTAATTTCAGCGCCAATCTTCCGCGCAGCATCTTTGACATTGCCAAACTTAAACGCCTCTTTTAGATCCGACATAGCTGCCTTGAAGTCCGTGCCTGGTTCAGGACCAAAAACACTCTCTCGCATACCCTTTCCTACACCGCCCAAGATCGTGATGTCGCTTACCCTCTCTATGCGCACGAGTTCACGTCGAATATAACTTGTCAGGATAAGCATAAGTTGCGGATACATCACATATTTGTCGATCGCTGGTCCTGTATTCAGAACCAATGTGAGCAAGCCGTAAATTCGAACGCGAGTGCTATGCGGGACCTTCAAAGTCTGTCACACCGCCGGAAGAGGGATCTTCAGCTTTCGTCGGGGGTGCCGAAGGAAGTGTTTCGGAAGGAGGGATTTCTTTAGTCGAGTTCTCCATATTAGAGAAAGAGTCAGGATAAGCAATGCCTCTAGCTCCCCGGGCCCCTAGGAGATTCCGCCACATGGCACTGGCCATATCCTTGTCTCCTGTAAGAAGTGCAATATCGCAGGCGATACCTAACCCGGCCCATTGTTCACGAAAAATCTATTGTTGAAAAATTAATCCAAAATTCAAAGACAATTCGCAACAACCGGAGATAAACAGTGTGGGATTAACATACTTTCATATGTCGAGTCACCAATCTTTCTGGTGCTTTCTTTCCTAAGACTGTACGTAATCGGTCTTCAACGTCGAAAAAAAAATGATCTATCAAAGCCTGGACAAAGGGACGTCCGTGGGAGGGAGGAAGTGCACGCAGGCGAACCGTGACAAGCCAAACGTGCAGATTTGTGATTGTGAACCAAGATTGGAATGATGGTGGAAGAGATAAAGCTTTTTGCACGTGAGTTCATTCTAAGGATTAAACGGGTATGAAGGCTCACTGTCATACCAGAAGTCTCGCTCAGGTCCTAATGCCACCTCACTACAAACCGTGTATATTACTTTGGATCGTCGGCCAGCAATCTGTTTTGGTGAGCCGTATCCTAGCCAGTCACCAATTTTTAAAAGGACAGCGGTACGTTGGGGAGAAGCAAGAAACCAGTTGGTGATGGGCGAGCGACGATGTCGGAGAGGTTGTACCTGTCGATAGTGTGGAAAAGGTTGATCGGGTAGGGTTTGTGAGGATGACGTTTCCGATGGATTGGTTAAGGTTGGAGAGGGTTTTACATTTTTTGAATTTACGGCGAGGCTACTTCTCTAGGAGTGAACCACGTGACTACTTGACGCGGTCGCGTCAAAAAAGTATACCACTCACATTGGTACTACGTGTAGAAGTTGGGTCATTTTCAGAGAAAGTCACGGCGGATGTTGATAGAGCCGCGATGTGATGGGTACATTGGGGATTAGAGATGGTCTGAACTTCTGCTTTGAACCTCCGAATTGCGGTGGAAGAAGAAAAGGAAGGGATCTGACGACAGGGTAGTTGGGAAATAGTTGGAAGGGTCGTACGACATATGAGAGATGAATACATGAACATCGTCTTTCGAACACCGCAGTACTTGCAGCGGTTCGGGTTATAGGGGAACAGGACCGTTGTAGAAAACTGTTGTCACGCGGTGCGGCGGTGGTAGTCACAAGCGTTTACGAGCGCGGAGGCTTTTCTCAAGTTTCTTGTAACTGCGTGTCCGTTGTCTACTGCAAGTACATAGCCCTATCAAAGCTCCTCTTGCAGAAATTTTCACCTTAAATCACGATTCTAAGATTTACGAAGACCGTCAATTGCACTGTGGTGACATCATAGCCTGATGGCGCAGTCAAAGCGTCAAAGCAGTCACAGCACGCAGTCAACAACTTTGCTCGTCATATCGTGAATCTGATTCATGTTTGAACGAGCTGAAGGTATGCGATTGTGCCAAAACGTTGTTATGCTTTTATTGAGTGCAAGTGCGACTGAACCAATAATGGTAATCAGGTCGTCCCTATGATTGAAGTCGGCAAGATCGGGTTGTTGGTCAGGCTAAGATCTTGAGGACGCCAAAAACGACATTATGGATTCTCTGATGATTTGTTTACATAATTCAACAAAGGATTGTATTCGTTTTTTTTTGATATAATATCGTATCTCATGAAGGAATCCACTCTTTCTAAGCAGAACTACAGAAAATCTTCATCCCTCAGTTTCAAGCAGGAAATTCAGTGAAAAGTGCCGCTCTACCGAACTTTGATGTCTGTAATCTGTAACGAGATCACTGCGCCGTAGTGGTAATACAATCCCAGATGCAGCACCAGGACAGTTCTCAGGCTAACGCCGCGAGCCGCTTGTCCCGGCAGTAACATCATCCCCTTTCACCTCTGCTTCACCCCACTCTTACCTCCTTTTCCGAAAATTCGTGCCACATCAGTATTTGCAGTACTCACGATCAGGTTCAATGCATAATGGTCTCAGAAACAGAACGTCGACACATAGTGACAGCCGCAGATCTTGATGCGGCACAGAAAATCATCGCGGGGACAGGCTTCGTCATCAGACTAAATAAATACACGATGTCAGGAACTTGAGCGGTAGACCTTACTGCGATACCTCGTATCCGAGTCGGTTTACTACCACTATGATTGGAGGCGCGCTGTGTTAAGGACCGCAGGCATTCAGGTATTTCTTCTCATCACCCAAGCCTATTTAAAGGCCCTCTCAGAATTCAGTCTACTTCCAGTTCAACATCTCCTTTGGAAGACAGGAACTCCTGAGCATAATGTCTTTCAGTATGTCATCGCATCAAACTAACAGAATGGTCATGGTCAAAACGGTCAACTTTGTAATTAACACAAATATGTAGATTCTACTACACCTTCAGTTATTGTCACTGCCACGTCCAGGTATGGCTATGTGCCCACCCTCTGGGTATGCATAACTTTTGTGACTCTTTTTGGCCTTACATCCAGTACGTTTTCGTTCAATTTCATTATCACCCTGGTTTAAGGCTTTACTAATCTGTCGCTTGTATCATACATCGTAGTCATCCATCTTGGGCAAGCATTCATCTTCAAGCCACGGCTCTATTGGCTTATCCCTACCACTGTCATGTGTGGGGTCGGTGAAGTAATTGGATGGTCTGGGAGGCTATGGAGCAGCAAAAATCCGGAAAATGCAAATGCTTTCCTCATACAGTATGTACACGCTTCCCATTATTCGCTTTAAAGTGGATCTGACAATAAACAACTTTTATGACTTACTTGTCCAGGATATCTACCACCATCATTTCGCCTGTATTCCTGACCGCCGCATTATATACAATCCTCGGAATCATTATTGATCGAGTAGGCCCTCAATATAGCCGATTGAGGCCCAAAGCATGTCCGTGTCATATATTGTCGTCTTGCTAGACGTGCTAACCAATGTTTCGCCAGATCTCAAGATATTTGTCTCCGCTGACGTGTTTGCTCTTATAGTTCAAGCTGCGGGAGGTGGTCTTGCCTCAACAGCCAACACTCTCGCCGCTGCCAACACCGGAGCGGATATCATGGTCACCGGGATCTTTCTTCAGATGGGTAAGATTGAGCTGTATGATTTTTATATACTAAAGCTGCAACTGGGATCGACCGTTACACAGTTGCCATGCTATGCTATACTTTCTTGGCTGCGGAATTTCTCACTCGCCTTTATTTGAAAAGACCTTTGAGAGTGGAAAGCAATCCAGAGGCTTCACTAGGATCATCTTCCGACGAAGAGGGATGGAAGACTGGAATCCTCAGTGAAGACTTCTTACCGCCACGCATCAGTCTAATGGTCCTCGGATTGGCTCTCTCTACGATTCTTGTTTTTATCAGGTTAGTCTCCTTTACCCACATATCTCCTAATTTCCTTTGAATATTATGGTTTGTAGGACCTTCTATCGCACTGTTGAACTTCTTGGTGGTTGGCACGGACGTATAATTAGAACCCAGATTTTCTTCAACCTTCTGGATGCCACCCCTATCGTCCTTGCCCTCTTCACTCTTAATTTTTTGTCCCCCGCGTTTCTCCTCAGAACTGAAGAGAATCAAGCTCGAAGAAAAAGAGGGTTAACCAAGTAGTTCGACGTCTTAGATATTGCAAGCCTCATTTATGTTGAAATGTGGACTTTTTCACCACGAATCCGAAAGTTTTTTGTGTGGAAATTGGAGCGTCAGTACCACCGACAGGAACTTGACATCGGGTGCTCTACGTCATCTGATATCCCCATTGATACCCAAGGGCGATATTGTAGCTGAATTGCTTTCTCTGCAAGCAAGAGCTTAGGGTAATATGATTTTTGTCATTATTATAAGGGTTTTTTTCCTCGTAGAACTTAGTAAGTTAGTAAATCTCTAAAGTTCAAACTTGAAGTAGACATGCGAGAGTGTCACTGCTTGTCACGACTCACGGTCACAGCCTTCCTCCTGCCTCGAACAACTCCATCGGCTATGGCCGCTGTACTTGCCCGTTCGTCAGTTTTACGGCGTCCATTGCCTTGTTTCGTATCCAGCCTTCACCGTAAGTTTACAATCAGGAATACTGGATAAACGCTTTCTGATTGGGTGCAATGTATCAGCACGACAAGCCGCTACCACTACTTACGTTCCGGGCGGGCGTGCGTACCAAGTGACCATGAAGGACGCTGCGTTCTAATGTCGTTTGTGACAGCCATTCTCCGCGGAAGCGTGAATGACCCAACTACCTTCCCACCGCCCTCAAAATCAGAAGGGTCACACCACTGGGCTTTCGAACGCCTCCTCAGCGCGTCACTCATACCTCTTACCGGTGCAGCGTTTGCAACTGGTGGATCAAGCTATCCCGTCCTCGATGGTATCCTGGGTATTGGACTTGTAGTGCACTCGCACCTTGGGGTGGGTGTTGCAGCCACACGACCTGCGGTCTCAACACTGATTGTTTGCGGTAGTTTGATCAAATTGTCATCGACTACCTCCATACACGTAAGTTTCCCGTCTTGGGTCGGATTGCAAAGTGGGGCTTGAGAGCGGCCACTGCGGGAGTGTTGGTCGGCGTGTATCAGTTCAACACAAATGATGTTGGTGAGTGACCCTTTCCAAAATCGCTATTGAACACGTCGGTCTACGGAGTTGTAGATGCGTACCATTGTCTTTATGATTGTTGAGTGCTGTCTTGTTAACCACGTCATTTCCTGCGGCCTCGTTAGCTTGACAGAATCTCAGTTTACTGATTACTTTCTGCTTTCAGGATTGACGGAGTTGGTTAGAAGAGTCTGGCATGCATAAATCTCGCAACTTTCGTGTAGGTCCAGAGCCTGTAAAGTTTGTTGTTACTATAGAACCATGAACAAAGAACAGTACAAGACTGTAGATATGTCACGCGTCTTCATCACAGCATTTAAGGGTTCGTAGATAGCTGCCAATTAGGATCAAGTCGTGAGAAGACATCAGCTTTATAGATAAGGTAGTTAGAGGGTACACAGCGAGTGGATTTTCAATCGTTTTCTCAGAATGTCATCACGTCTTGCAAACATTGTTCTCCAGTACGGAGGATTGTTCAATCGTGCTTGATACCATTCCGAGATCATAGAGTTTGGGATATCCAT
This sequence comes from Ramaria rubella, assembly GCA_015039355.1. NCBI lineage: Eukaryota > Fungi > Basidiomycota > Agaricomycetes > Gomphales > Gomphaceae > Ramaria > Ramaria rubella. The sequence continues at coordinate 15,931 of MU134497.1, forward strand.
CTCCCGGAGGACAAGTTCAATACTATAAGCGAATATGCGATGGAATTCAACAAAAACGCATGAAACACCGGACACCGTACAACTCACCCTTCCGCTTCTCTCATTAGCATACTTTGTAATCGATCCTTGTCGTTCACGGTAAGACACAATCCAAAGTCTACAATAACGGGCTGAATGGAACTATATCCTTCGCCTTCAGTTTTGAGCACAAGCAGTACATTCTGAGGGTGTAGATCTGCATGCAAGACACCGCAAGAGTGTATATCATGCAAAGTGCGGCCAAGCTCGTCCGCCTAATATCAAGTCAGCTTTGCCGTTACAATATTTGGCTAAAAATGGCTTCACTAGATTCCATATTGAGGCTTCGTCTAATCCGAGAGCGCTGGCTTTAGCTTGAGGAAGAGTCGCTCTTAGGCCATCAACAAGTTCCATAACGTGTCCAAAAGCAGACTCTCCATTTGGAAGAAGAAACTAAAATAAGTTGTACATTTAAAAGTGGTTTAAACCCATCCAGATTCGGACGCACTTTGTAAAATCCATATGACCATGGGACCGATCGGCCTGAAATTATGAAAGAGAGTTATTCTTTGACTGTTCTTCGGAGACATATCTTACCTTGCAATTCTTCCATCCGATCATATGCCCATGCTTCCCTACCAGCGGTATACGCACCTGGGTGCCATTCGATGTGAAATCCGTCATGCACAAGGTCACACAAAGCCGGAGCATCTTGATATAAACTTTCCTGATATATTTTGATCATAACATCAGCAGGATAGGTTTCATTCTGTGATCCAGTCGTCGACATGGTTCCTTTCCACACTTGTGAAGTTTGATCTTCTCCAACTTGTACGGGTTCAGTTAAAACGAGCTGAAGTGCATCGGGACCGCTGGCTATGGAGGTTAAAATGGCAAGTGCCACCTGGCGTCTGATGGGGGATGGGAAGATGGGTTTTCGACCATGGCAGTCGGTGACAACCAGTGTAAAAGGCGGAGAAATGGGAGCTTCGAGTGCAGCTGTCTTGTAACCTCTCGTACGTTTGTGGAACTGGAGTAGGTCGGAGATATTCGTGGGGCAATCAAAGTAAAAAAATCCAGATGTGGTATCCACAGGGGGATACATTTCGTGCATTCTGAAAGGCAACATTCTAAATCCTAAAAGGGGGTTTCATGCAGACGAACTCGATGCGTTTTCGTCGCGAATTCCGTCGTAATTTCGTTCGTGAACTCCGACACGATTTCGCAGAGTTTGTGATTTCGGCGATTTCACGAAAGCGGCTCCCCCCCGCTTTCTCGAATCGCCACCACGAACTCGTTGGTGAATTTGTTCCCTTAAATGCCGTCCCCTCGGCGCGCTCTGATGATTTGTCATGGAGGTAATCGGCTACATCATATTAATGGATATTAATACATACCGCTGTACCTCTGAGTCCAATGTTGTGCTCCATCCAACATTTTGAGATGACTAAACACAAATAAAGCAAAAGGCAACCCATGTTGTATTATGTAACAATATAATAGAATATGATACATTTGACACTTCAAGCTAGTTCTCTGAATCTAAGTAATACATGTGTTGGATTTTGGTAGTTTAGCATACAAGTGTTACACGTAGATTACTTAATATTATCTTTCTTTGCCTTTCGACCACCATTGTTGTATGCCCCCAGGCCCCAGCCAGTATCACCAACAGGTTATGGGCCCTGGCCACACCTATTGAGGCATCAATCCAGAAGATCGATCCTTTGAGGTCCCTACTCATTGTAACACAGGTTTTGGCTCCACCTGCTGTAGACCAAAGTTGACACTTCTCGCTCCAGTTGAGCAGTTTTTGGTTGGGCACAGTTTTGCCCATATTAGGCCCCAGTTGGGCATCGGTGTTTTTTTTTAGTCACATTTTGGTGTTTTCAGCCTGCATCGTTGCTCTGTCAGTGCACTTGTCTCCCCCCCCTTCGATGTCCAGCAGTGACAAGCTCTTCAAACTCGGTGCAGACAACTGGCCAGAATGGTCAATGCAGATGGAGGCATCATTGACAGTAAATGACCTTTGGGACATTGTTAGTGGCATAAAGACAGGAGGTGCCGGTTTTGCCAAGAAACAAGCTATCGCAAAGTCCCACATTATCCTTAATGTTGAACCTTCGCAGTACCCCCACTGCTGTGATGCTGACCTTGCAGTCATCTGGAATTCCCTTCGTTCTATCCACATTGCTTGTGGTCTAGGTTCCTGCATGGCACTTATGTGCCATTTCTTTGCAATGCGCAAGGATGGTGACCAATCGATGCATGAATGGGTTGCCAGTGTACAACACATGGCATGGAAGCTTGGTGAAGTCAGCACCACCCCTTCATAGGAGCATATCATCCTTGTTCTGACTTCTGGTCCTCACTGCTGAATATGTGGTTCAGCAGCCACTCAACGATGAGTCATGGCTTATGCATGCCACACCCCCTAGCAACTCAGCCTTGGCTACATGCAACAGTACCATTTGTTGCTTCAAGTGCCAAGGTTTTGGCCATACCAGGAAGCAGTGCCCTTCCCATAACATGTACTCAACCGGTGATTCTGCAGAACAGGTGAGTACAGTACAAGAGGTAGCTGGATCAGCTTCTGAAGCAGATTTTGCTTTTTAATGTTTTTAATGACATTCTATCTACATGTTACGCTTGAGGAGGTGTGTTGGATTTTGGTAGTTTAGTGTACAAGTGTTACACGTAGATTACTTAATATTATCTTTCTTTGCCTTTTGACCACCATTGTCGTATGCCCCCAGTCAGTATCGCCAACACATGCACTTTTTATGTAACACAAGTTACTGAACTTTAGGCTACCTATTATTAAGGAAAGAGCACAGGAGATAATGCCAGTGGTTGGGAATGTGGTAGCAACAACTAGCCCATGCAGGTCTGAGGACTGACATGTGTATGTGGGTGCCAGTGGTGATAGCCTGCCAACTTAGCGAGGCGATGCAAGCTGAAGCAGGCTGTTCATCAGGGATTCTAAACCACAGAATGAGGGGGTTTCACGCAGTGTGTGAATTCAATATGAATTTGCTCACAAACTTGTGTCTTCACTCTAGAGTTTGGGACAGAAAACACCTGTGTGAAACACCCTATTGCAGCTTGCAACTTGTATAAGGAGTGGTGATCTGTGTCCATTCTGGCAACTGCTGATTCTAATCAAATCATTGGTCTCCCATTTCCTCCACTTGTCCAAAAAATGGACGTATTATAGTCTATTATATCTGTTATACACCACAAGGGGAAACATCAATGTTCAATAATGTATCTGCTACAAAGACAGTAGGTTGTCAATAACAACAAAATCTCTGGTCCATCACTTCTGTTTCAATGCTGAGGAAGCTGAATGTAATTGCTGTATTGCATTTCATTTTGAATCTTCAAACATTGTGCTATAGAGTAAAAACCTACATGGTGGTCTCAACATGCCTGCTCCTGCCTGTAGGGTGTCAATATAGAATCTCATTGGACCAGGACACCACATGTGTGGTGTAAGGGGAACCCCATTTCATGTGGTTCTACACTTCTCTATTATCTCTTCTTCCTATCTATTCTTCCCCACTTCTCCCTTCCCCCCATTATCTCCCTTGCCCCCTATCTTTTCGTTCAACTTCACTTAATATAACGAATGCACTGTGTTTATGTAACGGGATTGGATTCCAATCCCATTACATAACTTGGCATCCATTCTCACTCACATAAGCGCTTGTGTTACATAACGGGATTGAAATCCAATCCCTTTATGTAAACACAGTGCATTCGTTCTTCATTTTCCTTCGCATAAGCGCCCGGTGACGTAACGGGATTGGAATCCAATCCCGTTATGTAATTACAGTACGTCCCGGTGCTTATTTGCATACTCCTTTAGGTAGTTGTCTTGGCAGTGGGAACCTTAGGCTTTTCTCTTCGGATTCCCATATGCCAGGTGTGTATCCTTGTATGTAGTCTTCTGTGAGCTTATATATCTTTGGATTCCCATCTGCCAGTGTTCAGTGTGATATCCCACTTCCCCTGGAGGTTGCCCTTATAGTAGAAAAGCCTGACAACTTACTGGACCAGCTGCTGTTGCTATTGTCTCTGAATCGACTTCTTCAGGTGCATAGCAGTTCAGAACCCTTCTGGTACACTCTCTACATAGCACCCTATATTCCATCTATCTCCACTATGTCTACACCCATCTCTGAAGACCCTATTTCCTTCAATTTCCAAGCGGCTTACAATGAGCTTCACCAACATGTTGCTGTCCTAGAGACTGCCCTATGTGTTGAAAGAGAGGAGAAGGAATTGTTATCACAACAACTCCGGCAAACAGATGTCCAAGTACACACCTTGAACCATGATGTCGCTGACAAGCATGATACTCGACAGCGCCTACTACACTACAAAAGATGCTCACTGCACACGCGCCTATCATCATCAGCTTTCGCCAGACCATCATCTGCTGTGCTACCTCCAGTCCGCCAGACATATCATCTCCACACTCATTCTATTTTTCATCAATTCTATTTTCAATATGCCATCCAGCATTGCCGCCACCACGTCCCATGATTCGTTTCAGATGACCGCCAAGCCAGACATACACGTTGGACCACGCGTTGAACTTCCTAGTCGACGTTCTCCCCTTGATGTTCATTTGTCCAGTCCTCCTCCACAAGTCGCACATCATCGGTACTATCCCCTATATGTCGAATCTCCTGAAGGCCCATACCAAATATTCCCCTCATATCCTCCTTATCACATTCACGATTGCATATGGGTATTCGATCAAACCTTCCATTCTCCCTTCTACGTCATCAGTTTTGACCCAAAGTTCGAACCGGTGAATGGTTGGCATCGTATCGTCCTCAGGAATAACTGGTACATCAAAGAGCACGGACCAGGAACAGAGATTTGCTACGGTTATGTGCCTAAGGACTTCGTCAAGAAGGGCTCGTCTTCGTTCCCTCTCTGGAGGAAATTCGTATCCAAGTGTTGTGATTGGTTCACATGTTTCTGAGTCGTCATCAAGTCACATGACTCACTTACTCATCTTCGGAGATATTTGACAAGCAACTGGAATCCTATTGGACGGCTATGACTCATTTTCATCACCTGACTCACTTGCTTCTTGGCTGTACTTCTATTTCCAATTGTTCCACATGGTCTATTGTCTATGACTCACTTCTATTCTATTTCTGGCTTCTATTTCAAATTTGCTGCCATATTTCCCTTCATTTCTTCGACCACCTGACTCATTTTTCCATTTCCTTACAAACCACCTTCCTATTTTGGTTTTTTGCCTCTTGCTGTTAGTCATTTCTCCTGTCTGCTGTTGACGACATTGTTGTATGGCATACTCGCATCGTTTGTTGTTCTGCTCATGTATATAAGGCCTGTTTTGCCTTAGTGTACCCCAATTCACCTCTTTCAGTTGGATTCACTCGTCTAAGTCTCAAGTCTAAGTCTTCTAAGTCTACTACTACTACTACGTCTATGTCAAGGCCAGCTTTGTCAATCATGTGACATTTGCTGTTGTATCTCGTCTACGCGTACGTCAGCGTATTACATCATCATCTTCGTCACTGCTACGTCCTCATCTTCGTCTTTGTTCTACCTTTGTTGCTGCTGATAGCAAAGCCCACTGAGCCGAACACCAGTGTAAGTAGCTGTGCAACGACGACACCGCTACCCACTGTCTTTTGGATTCATTTCCGAAAGTAAACCGACATCGCCAACCTCATGACCATGTCACTCTCCCCTTCTACCACTCACAAACGTGCAACACCTGCCACTCCAGCTGACTTCAGTGGTGACAGAGAGAAAGGACAAGCCTTCCTAAACTCGTGCAAGCTCTACTTTGCCCTATGCCCAACCCAATTTGCCAACGATCATGCCAAGGTCCTCTGGGCCCTGTCATTCATGAAATCTGGTTGTGCCTCTTCATTTGCCACATGCATCTTTGAGATGGAAACCAAAACTGGCAGGCCTACTCATCCTTCTTGGGCTTCTTTTGAAAAAGCATTCAAATCAACATTCTTCCTTCCTCATGAAGAGACTACTGCGAGGACCAAGCTTGAGTCTCATCAATATTATCAAAATCATCACACGGTTGATGATTACATTGACGAATTCAAGGAACTGGTTGAGAAGTGTGGGTATATAGAACAAGCCTCCCTGGTCATGAAATTTTGTCATGGTCTAGACCCCTCTGTCCAGAGTTGGATTGCAAACATGGTTGAAGGACGCCCCTCAGATGATGACCTTTCTGAATGGTTTTCAGTGGCTAGGACAATTTCACAGGCACGTGCTGCCGATGAAGTGTTTCAAAGTGCTTCCCCATGGTACACCAAACACTTCAGCCCACCCCAGCCCACCATTGCCTCTACTGGTCTTAACCACAGAAACCCACACCCACCTCACCAATCAGACTTGGCACCACAACTTCAGCTAGCCCCACCTGCTGTCACCACAGCTGTTCATCCAGTAGCAATGGAGGTAGATGCCACTCGTTGTCATCAATCTAGTTCTCTTGTCTGCCATAGGTGCGGAAAACCAGGCCACTTCTCTAGAGAATGTCCTCAAGCCTTTGATGTTCATACCATGACTGCAGAAGAGAAGGAGGAATGGATTGCCCACTTGGTGTCATCTGCTGATCATAAAGCTGCAAGCCCTATCAGGGAGGATGGTCCCAGAGCCTCAGGAAGAAGAGGATTTTGTGTCATGCAGCAGGTGTATAGTGTGCCCTGCTGCCAATTTCCAATCATTTCGCTCCACTGCTGTATAATCAGGTAAATGATGAAATATACAGATTCAGAACCTTGCTACAGAGACCGAAATGCTAGACACACAACCCTTAACTCCTTTCCAACCTCTTAGTTGCTTCCATCATAAAAAATAGGAATGAAACCTTCCTGCACAGTAT
>MU134497.1:23300-69794 GCA_015039355.1 Ramaria rubella
ACAGTCATTATAGGAGATATACAACTTAGAGGACTTCCGGGTATGGCTTATAAAGGGAGTATAGGAGGAATAGCGCAAGTGCTAACGTATACCCATAAACTAGTTTGGAAGGTACGAGGGAAGATGCAGTAGCCAAAACTGGGTTTGAAGCTTGGTCACTTACCAACCGTAGCGTAGCAGGAGTCCTTATTGACCATGTAGTTTCTCGTGCCTGGTCCTTGTCTCTAAACGATGCCAATACACGGATTCCTGAAGCAGTTCTTCCCGAGCAGAAGCAAGGGAGAGACCTCCTTTAAGCATAGGTTCACAACACTAACCAAGTGTACAAAGACTCAGCAGTAGTTCAGTGTACTGAGTGAATGAGTAGAAGCCTCTATAAACTGTTCGTTGACCTTAGGATAACCTGCCGATACTGAGTAAAAGTAGTGGACTGAGTGAGCGAAGAACCGACATGAAGATAAAGGTTAACAAGGTGTACCAGATAACAGATACTGAGTGAAGATAAGATAAAGACCGAAGATAAAGTTTAAACGACGGTATAAAGGGAAGTAAAGAAGCTGGTGGACTGAGTAAAAAGGTAAAGGAATGTTTGGTGGAAGGATAAAACCAAAAGACGGAGAGCGGCAATCAGTAAAGAGGACAGACGACAGTTGCTGTAGCAACATACCGTATGAGCGTAGCAAACAACAAGACGAGTACATATATTCCGGACAAAACGGAATCACATAGGGTTAAGTGGAGAAAGTCAACCTAAGTGTTCAGATTCAGATTCAGATTCAGATTCAGATGACGATGTAGATGATGATGATGCAGATGTAGTTCCGGTCGAAACAGTTAGTGTACTGTAAACGACAACATAGAGCAGATGCGAATACAGTAGTAGTAGTAGTGATGATGCAGAAACAGAAACAGGAACAAGATGAAAACAACGACGACTATCGTTTCGCGTGACTCGGCTTGTGGTCACATTCATCGGCACGTTGTTGCTGTTACGATGGGTGACAGAAAACCTAGGTAAAGGCTTTCATTTGGCTGTCACTCACCACGATTACAGCGAACGTAGATCCTTCTGAAACAGTGGTCCTTGTTTCCATCCCCGACCGAGTGCTGCTAATATCATAGCTCGGTATAGGAGAAAACGGAAATGTTCCCGTCGAGCCCGAAGTCTGTCCCTCAGTCGGTAAACAACAAACTTGAGTAAGTGTCGAAGAGAGGATCTACCGACGACCACTCCAAGTTTCGGGTACGCACCTACCGCTGGTCTCAGTTCGTACTTCCCTCAAAGAAAACACCTACTCACTTGTACCAACAACATGACCTTGAGACGTTCCCCATCCTCCAGTAGGGTCAGTAGGACAACGAGTAAGTGTTTATCTGTCTCCATAACGAGGTCGAGAACCAACTGTGTAAGACAGACAGGTAACCAGACACCCACCATACGTCACCTCCGTCGGTGGAGCTATGGGTCTTCAGACATATCGAGTGCTCACTTGAGTGACTGTTTGACACATGGAACCAGACTTTGGTGTGCCTCCCCATCCGGTACCACAGAGGTTTGTACTAGGGATTTCTCTGTTCTCCGAGGGTTACGACATTAACACCAGTTCCACCCCTACTTCACTCTTACAAACCTATTCCTTAGGTGTTGTTGGTAGTGTCGTAGCATGAGTACGCTGAGTCCCTCAAGTTGTTACTTCAGTTGTGACTGGCAGAGGGTTGCGACGAGTCCTTGGAGGTCTCCCACATCAAGAGGCTATCCGTTAGCTACGAGTCGGAACCACGCGTCTGTATCCAGTGTGCGGAAACACATCGATGGTTACATCGCTCTGTACACCCCGGTGGTTATCAAGACTCTCTGTTCAAGGTTCCAGAAGGTTGCAGGTCGTACCGGTCGTTATGTTCACAGTACTACAACCCTCTGTTAAGTTGTAGTATTCAGTACGACTAGTCCCTGTATATAGAAAGGTGTCTTGTCTTCACATGGTAGGGAGAGTGAGGTGAGACTACTGAAGTGCCTGAAGGGTCATCAGAACGTTTCAAGGAATCATCGTGCACGTTGGCTGAGGAGATCGAGAGGGAGGAACCACGGTAATGTTTACAGGGAGTCCTACAGTGTAAGAAGTGGACATTTGAGGTCAGGAAGGTCACGTGCCTACTGTTTCTCAAGACCAACCTCTTCGTGGTTTAATAATAACAGTAAACTCGGTCACGGTACTAGTCCAACCGCACTCTCACGTAGACTGAAGGGGTAACAGAACGGTCCTGTTACCATGTCCAACTTCAGCTTGACTCTGTCTATTTCTCTGGTCGCCTGAACCACTGTCAACTCGAAAAATCGGCACGCCTTTATAAACTCTAAAAACACCAGACAGGTCTAGAACTGTACTACAGAGTGGGGGAGTTCCTTCACAGCGGTAAGAAGTTCCCGTGTGTACTACCGTTCGTAAAGGAACAGTACCTAGAGTATCAACGCGAGTTGGCCTGACTCTGAGAACCTCTTCCGATACCCCACGGTAAACAATAGTTGGAACCTGACAACCCTTTCTTGTCGTGGTCAACGTTTTAGTCTCGATAGACGAAGCTGTTCTATACCCTCCAGCAGTAGACCCTTACGTTCCTACCCACGTCTACAATGGTTAGAGAAATATCACAACTTCCGTCGGACGACACTCCCAGGGGTACAGGTTCCTCACAGAAACACTTCGTCCAGTTTGTAACCTACACGTACCACACTCTTGAAGAGTTATTTAGCTGTTATCTTCAACCGTTTTGGTTCCTTGTTGATGTGGAGGAAGAATAACAATCCACAACCGGTGAGTCGTTGTGGTCGTTGGAACTGTCCTAGGTAAAACCCAAAGGGTACTCTCTACTACTCTGGATCCATAAGTTAGAACCAGAACAGTTTCAGCGTGAACAGTCCTGCGTTTATTTCGAACACAGGAGACTCTGTGACATGGTGAAAGGTATGTTGAAATACCACTGAAAGATCTAGAAGACTTTTCTAGTCTTACAGTAGATCTATTTACGTATTGTGGAAGTCGTTACTCCAGTACCTTCTACAGTAAGTAGTATCAGACCTTTCACCGTCCCGACAATCACTCCGGTTTCTTGTAGTGATCTCCAAGTTTGTCAGGGGTTAAACAGGACTTACGGCGAAAGGTGAGTAGTGGGAGAAACTAAGACTGTAACAATTTCGGGGTTGCTTGTAGTTCGAATCATTTCATCACCCCGGGGAGCATCCGACAACTTAGTTCCTCCCATCGCTAAGAACTAACAGTAACGTAAGTCGTGAGCTATCAGAACCTGCTTGGCATCCCGTGGTAGAAAGAAAAACTGTTTCTTGTGACCACTCCGGTAACCACTGAAACTGCCAGCCTACACAGGACACGAGTTTAAGAGGAGCTCCTTAAACAGGTTAAGTCGGACGAGAGGACCTCTCTCCCCCATATGGAACCCACTCCGAGACCCCAACCGAGGCCCAAGATTGAGCTACCGTACTAGGGTACCAAACACAAGACCTTCGAACAGTTTGCTGAGGAAACGTTTCTGTAGAAGCATTAGTCTGTCCATCAGACCTTCTCACAGACTTCCAACCCTCAACGCGGTCCGACGAAGACGTTCCGCAACCCTACAACAACTTCTTCGTGCTTACTTGAGTCGAACCCCTCTCCTCGTATCGCTGATCTTATGCCAGTGGGAGAAGATACCGGAGTAGTCTACACGGAAGTCGGTAAAGTCTTAGTGGGGGTATGACAACTGAGTCCTCCTCAAGAAGAAGTCGACAACTAGGTAGACTTAGTACGTACTCTTATCCCCGTTCCTGGTTATGTCGTCCACGTGTCAGCATCCCGGAAGACTACAAGAAGGAACTACTACAACGCTGTACATACCGTGACCCCTCCTGTGACTCAGTAGGCATGAAGAACTCTGAAGGTCAGTTGAAGACCCAACACCAGGACTTCGGTCCACATAGGTTCCTAGTATGTAACTGCGGGGATCCACGCATTGTCGTTTGTGTCGAGAGAGTCTTACCAGAAACATGGCGTCTTAATCTAGTTGCTGAAGTCACTATCTAGGTCTAAGTAACCCACTCGGTAGTTGTAACATGTGTCCTTATCCTACTCTCTCACCAGTACGTCACTCCGCCAAAAGGAATTGTTTAGGGCTCATATATTTGTTCGGTCACCGTGGTCTCAGTTCATCTCGCGCTTGGCTGAACTAGAGACGACACAGACACCAAACTTGGAGTTGACCTCTATCTCCCTCAAACCCGGACCCCACCTTCGTTGTTGTATGACACGTCCTTCCAAAGTAAGGGATAAAAAATACTACCATGTGCGACTTGTGGAGGAGGACTGGACAAATGAACATCAAGGGGAGAACATCGACTAGGAAGTTCAATGCGTGGTCCAACGTGTATGTCTGGCTTGGCAGCCATCTGAAACAAATCATGGGATGTGGTGGCGGCAATGCTGGATGGCATATTGGAAATAGAATCGATGAAAAATAGAATGAGTGTGGAGATGATGTGTCTGGCAGACTGGAGGTAGCACAGCAGACGATGGTCTGGCGAATGATGATGATGATAGGCGCGTGTGCAGTGAGCGTCTTTTGTAGTGTAGTAGGCGCTGTCGAGTATCATGCTTGTCATCGCCCCTCTAAGAAATTGTCATATCAGAACCTAGGCCCATTCCTAGTGGAACACAAGGTTGGCTCCAATGCTTACCGTCTTCGACTCCCCAAGTCTATGAGTCACCTCCACCTTGTCTTCCTTGTGTTGAAGCTCCTCCCAGCCCCTCCACACCCCATCCCTGGTTGGAAAGCTCAACCCCCACCTCCCCCAGTCCTTGTAGGGGATGATGAGCATTATGAGGTTGAACAGGTCTTGGACAGTCAATTCCGCCATGGGAAACTCCAATACAAGGTCACACTGGGGGCATGAGCAGATTTTTAGTGTAAAAAATGTGATAAAAATGCTTTTTCCTTACAGGTTATTCATTCACTGTTCTGGTTGAAAAATCTCCCAAAAATGCTGCTTTTTTATCAAGTTTTCGGACCTGAAAATCTGGTACATATTTCACATTTATAGACATGGGAAATGGATGTAAAATGTGAGAAATAATGAATTTACTTGTTGATTTCATGCCACAAAAATGTAAGGACAATCTTGGTTTTCATTGACATTTTCAACAGAAAAGAACCAAAATTTATCCAAGATTTCATAGTAGAAAAAAGGTGAGAAAATTAGTAAAATATATGAGATTTTCATGAGATTTTTCAAAACTATTAGCCAATGGATAATCCAACATTTTTCTTTAGTTTTTGCTAGGAAAAACCTGATGGATAAATGTTTATCCCTTGGATAATCATTCACCCATAGGCAATATATAACAAGTTTTCTGAACCGAAAAGGCAATGAAAAAGTCAATGGATAAGAGTTTATCCAATGGATAATCATTCACCCATAGGCAATATATAACAAGTTTTCTGAACCGAAAAGGCAATGAAAAAGTCAATGGATAAGAGTTTATCCCTTGGATAATCATTCACCCATAGGCAATATATAACAAGTTTTCTGAACCGAAAAGGTCATGAAAAAGTCAATGGATAAGAGTTTATCCCTTGGATAATCATTCTGCCATAGGCAGAACATTTACCCCATATGGAAGAATGATTATCCAAGGGATAAACTCTTATCCATTAACTTTTTCATGACCTTTTCGGTTCAGAAAACTTGTTATATATTGCCTATGGGTGAATGATTATCCAAGGGATAAACATTTATCCATCAGGTTTTTCCTAGCAAAAACTAAAGAAAAATGTTGGATTATCCATTGGCTAATAGTTTTGAAAAATCTCATGAAAATCTCATATATTTTACTAATTTTCTCACCTTTTTTCTACTATGAAATCTTGGATAAATTTTGGTTCTTTTCTGTTGAAAATGTCAATGAAAACCAAGATTGTCCTTACATTTTTGTGGCATGAAATCAACAAGTAAATTCATTATTTCTCACATTTTACATCCATTTCCCATGCCTATAATTGTGAAATATGTATCAGATTTTCAGGTCTGAAAACTTGATAAAAAAGCAGCATTTTTGGAAGATTTTTCAACCAGAACAGTGAAAGAATAATCTGTAAGGAAAAAGCATTTTTATCACATTTTTTACACTAAAAATCTGCTCATGCCCCCAGTGTCAGGTGGAAGGGTTATGGGTATGAACATGATGAGTGGATTCCTGAGACAGATTTAGCAGCCCCAGACCTCATTACTGACTTCCACCTCCTCCATCCTGGTGCCCCTCGTCGCATTCGTGCTGCTGATTTCGACACCTTCCGTCAAAAAGCACCTGTCCCTCCAGTAGGTCTCAGTGTGTCAGGACGTCACACTCTAGAAGGGGGGTGATGGAAGGGGAACCCCATTTCATGTGGTTCTACACTTCTCTATTATCTCTTCTTCCCCACTTCTCCCTTCCCCCCATTATCTCCCTTGCCCCCTATCTTTTTGTTCAAGTTCGCTTATTCAAGCGCCCAGTCATGTCACGGGATTGGATTCCAATCCCATTACATAACTTGGCATCCATTCTCACTCACATAAGCGCTTGTGTTACATAACGGGATTGGAATCCAATCCCGTTACGTAAACACAGTGCATTCATTCTTCATTTTCCTTCGCATAAGCGCCCGGTTACGTAACGGGATTGGATTCCAATCCCATTACGTAATCACAGTACGTCCTGGTGCTTATTTGCGTACTCCTTTAGGTAGTTATCTTGGCAGTGGGAACCTTAGGCTTTTCTCTTCGGATTCCCATCTGCCAGGTGTGTATCCTTGTATGTAGTCTTCTGTGAGCTTATATATCTTCAGATTCCCATCTGCCAGTGTTCAGTGTGATAACCCACTTCCCCTGGAGGTTGCCCTTATATGTGGTCCAAGTCTAATTTGACTCACTCTCACAATGGATCTATTTTGTGGGTTATTCTGAGGAAAAGAGTCAACTAGTAAGTAATCTACTGCCAACTTACATGAGTTGTGAGTGACCAGGTGATGTGACTGCTAGTATACTGGTGTTCCACCAGCAGTCACTCATGCACACTGGCACTGACAGCACCACAGGAATCAGACTTGTTGTGCTTGTTGTTGCAGACAATGAGCATGACAACTCTATTAATACAGCATGTAAAAATACCAAATAAATTGTATATCCATCTTTTTGGTGAGTAGAATACAACTACAGTCCAATAATACATATGTGCTTGCATATTTGACACGTGCTCACTGTCAAACACAACAAGCAAGGCTGTTGAGCTTAGACCCTGTTTGGACACAAAAATTAGACTAACCGAATCATGATTGTCTTGTGACAAATCATCAGCAGTGTGATGCCAGCTGACTGAGCCTTGTCATGGTCACATTGGTACTTCACCTCAAAGTCCACAGTGATGATGCTTACATGGGACTCCCAGAGCCCCCCAGGCAAGCACAGACCTACATCCCCCATCAACTGTTGCACCCCCCAGGAAGGAGAAGTCTGTTTGGAGCCTGGAGGATGAGAAGATGCTCATCAGTTTGCTAATTGATCACAAGGCTGAGGCAGGTGATGGGGCCTACTTCATGAAAACTACATGGGTGACTGTTTCCAATGAGACAGTGAGGCATCCCTACACTGGTGGTGTGAAAATGTTAGAGAAGATGGATAAAGGTGTGTTGTGTTGTGTTATCACACACTTGGTGCTCCAAGCTGATGTTGTGGTAGCATAGATCACAGGGAAGTGGAGAGCTAGTGGTCAGAAGGGAAAAGGAGTGGGAGTTCCCCTTACATCATTTCCCTTCTAGATGTTATGGGCCAGATTCAGGTGTAAGTCGGATTGGGTCAGAACTCTCCTTGACTGAAATTGGAAAGTTGCGATATTTGGAAATGCATGGAATATCGGATGACTCGGAAATAGGAGATCTGAAGCTGAACTACATGGGCGTTGGCTTCAACTTATGGGTTGTGCCCTCTTGGATTTCTAGTGCCCTGGTATTTCAGATTTGAAGACTGGAAGGGATTATCAGAGTTCTGATGGTCAGGTCTATTTGTAAAGATTAGTGCCAAACTGTAAGTTGAGACTTATCGGAGGTGAGTGGAAGATTTCGGATTCAGAATAATCAATATGGATTTGGAATAGGGATACGAGTGTTAGCTTTACGGGAAAGCAAGTATAATCAAAAGAGTGGATTTCGGAGTGTTGGAAATGTCGGAGTCAGAATAATTGGAATACCAATATAATGATCAAAGGTGTAAGACTTTGATACAGATAAAATTTGGGCATGATGAAGTGTAATAAAGGATATAATGAGATAAAGGGTCTTAACAAGATATATCAGGTTCTAACAAGTATAACAAGTATAATTGGAACTAAACGAGATATACAAGCTGAGGAAAGCTTGAATGAAGAAAAGCATATTTAAAGAAATATGCGGAATTCCAGAAATCAGAAATGAAGAGATAAGAGTGCGTGATATGGAGTTCCGGGATCAGAGTGAATACGGATGTCAAGATAGAACATGTGGGGATAAGATCGAGATGGATCGTGACTAAGAATGATAAAATGGGAGTATATTGGAAATAAACAGAAAAAGGCTTATTGGAACGTGGAAAATGTCAGAATAATGGAAGCAGGATCTGGGATCTAACAGTATCTCCCTTTTACGGCTGAGCCCTCGAGGCTGATTATGCCATTGAATGTCATGGGAAGTTTGGGTGTCGGTTATCCAAAAGGCTGAGATCGCTGATTGAGTATAAATAGGGAAGACCAGTGATGGAGTGCAAAAACACTCCCCATTCTGAACCACCACCACCACTACCAAAATGGTGTCATGCTCACAGTCCCCTGCTCCCGCATCTGTCATCAAAATCAGTTCCAATGAGGAGATCATCATGGAGATGAAGGAGATGGATTGGAAAAAATGGATTCTGGAGGAGAAATTGTGCAGAAAGACGAAGGTGAAACGGGAGAGACAGGAGAAGGAAGAAGCAGAAAGGCGAGAGGAGGCGCAGAGGCAGAAGGAAGAGGATGATTGGAAGAGAAAGGAAAAGGATGAAGAGCAGAAAGGGCAGGGGGACACCAATCTGAAAAAACAGCGGGAAGACATGGAGTGTCCGGGAGGATTTGAGGCAGGAGGAAGCTGAGATGAGGAAGACGTTGGTAAGTGGATCAGATTTTGTCAGATAATTAGATTTCCTGACGGAAAGATTGGACCTAGCCGAACAAAGGCAATCAGATTTGGAATACCACAGGGCAGCCTGGGCCCTCATTGGGATCCAGAATCAGGTGGAAGCGGTGGATGGCCGACCTTGAGTGGTTGGATCTCAAAGAATTTGATGACCACTGCATTGGTTGTTGGATGCAGGGTTACCAGTGCATTGAAGAGGATCAGAAAAGCAGAAAGTCGCAAAAAAGGGCATGCGTGCAGTGCGGAGTGCATCGAAAAGGATCAGAAAAGCAGAAAGTCGCAAAAAAGGGCATGTGTGCAGTGCAAACAGGATCGCAAGAAGTGCACCAAGCCAGGCGATCCCACTTTTGCAGTGGAAATGGTGGGGAAATCGTCATTGCTGGGATGGTATCGAGCAGGGTCAGAAAATGTGGAGGCCGGACCGGGGCCCTCAATGAAGAGGCAGAAGTTGGAGCAGGTCAGCAGGACAACCTATAAGGGGAACCTCCAGGGGGAAGTGGAATCTCACACTGAACACTGGCAGATGGGAATCCAAAGTATATAAGTTCAAGGAAGGCTACAGGCAAGGATACATACCTGGCAGATGGGAATCCAAAGAGAAAAGCCTAAGGACCCCTACTGCCGAGGTGACTATTAATTAAGGAAAGTCTCCAAACTGACTGAACGTTTTGGGTGCTTAAAACGGAAGTCACGTGACCTATGACGTAGCCCAGGTAGATGACAACTTGCACATGTAAGCCGGTGCTTAAATCATGAATAGAAGTGCCAGCTGTAGAAGTGAGTAGGAAGGAGGAGGGGGGGAAGGAAGTGGGAATATTACATAGAAACAACAGGGAGAAAAGAGAGATAAAAGGGAAATGGGGACAGAAGAGGTGAACACAAATAAGAGAGGAGAATAGGAGAAGGAGAATAAAAAGAAGAATATGAGGGGTTTTCCTTATATCACCCCCCTTTCAGAGTGTGACGTCCCAACACACTGAGACCTACTGAAGGGACAGGTGTTTTTTGACAGAAGGTGTCGAAATCTGCAGCACGAATGCGACGAGGGGCACCAGGATGGAGGAGGTGGAAGTTGGCAATGAGGTCTGGGGCTGCTAAATCTGTCTCAGGAATCCACTCATCATGCTCATACCCAGAACCCTTCCACCTGACCTTGTATTGGAGTTTCCCATGGCGGAATTGACTGTCCAAAACCTGTTCAACCTCATAATGCTTGTCTTCCCCTACAAGGACTGGGGGAGGTGGGGGTTGAGCTTTCCAACCAGGAATGGGGTCTGGAGGGGCTGGGAGGAACTTCACCACAGGGAAGACAGGGTGGAGGTGGCTCATAGACTTGGGGAGTCGAAGACAGTCAGCATTGGAGCCGACCTTGTGTTCCACTAGGAATGGGCCTAGATTCTGATGTGACAATTTCTTAGAGGGGGGAGTGGTGTTAATGTCGCTTGCATCTAGGAAGACTTTGTCACCAGGAACAAAGGTAGGGGCTGGCTCACGACGATTATAGTATCGAGCCATATCCTCTTTTGCCTTTACAAGGGCAGCTCGGGCTTCAGACAGGGAGTCAGCCATTTGTTGTTTGAACTCATTCACAGCTTCTCTCCTAGATGGCTGCTGGTGAGGTTCAAAGCCCATGCGTGGATGGCGACCAGAGTCAAGCATGAAGGGAGTTTCTTTTGTGGATGAGTGAACATGGTTGTTGTACTGGAACTCTGCAAGGGGTAGGAGGTCATCCCAGTCATCCTGTTGCTCATTCACAAATAGACAGAGGTATTGCTCCAGCTCTTGGTTGACACATTCTGTCTGTCCATTGGTCTGTGGGTGGTATGCAGTGGAGGCAGCCACCTCGATACCCAGAAGTCTGTATAGCTCACGAGTGAACTCACTGACAAACTGTGTACCTTGGTCTGAAACCACACGGAGGGGTAGGCCATGGTGTCTCCAAACATGATCCCTAAAGAGACAAGAGGCTCCCAATGCTGTAATTGTGGTCAAGGTGGGGATGAAGTGAGAATGTTTGGATAAGGAATCCACAACAACCATCACAGCATCGTACTCATGCGACTCAGGGAGTTCAACAATGAAGTCAACACTGACCGTCTCCCAACGCTGCTCAGGAACCTCCAGAGGGTGTAGTTCTCCGATAGGCAATCGATGCTCAGCCTTGGTGCGCAGACATAGGTCACACGCCTTTGTGTAGCTACCAATGTAGCGAGACATGTGGGGCCACCAATAGTTCTGAGAGACAAGTTCCAAGGTCTTCCAACGTCCAGCATGGCCAGCAATACAAGTGTCATGATGTTGGGAGACAATTCAACATCATAAGTCATGCTGATCAGGGACATATATCTTTCCACAGAACAGAAGTGTACCATCCCTCTCACTCCACTCTGATGACTTCACGGACTTCCCAGTAGTCTTGCAAAGTTCCTTAGTAGCACGTGCAACCGACTCCTCTAGCTCTCCCTCCTTGGTGCCATTACAAATGTCCCTCAGGATGTCACATTCTTCACCTGTAAACTCCAGTCCTTCCAGTGCACGGATGACAAAGAGTTCTGGTTGGAGAAGCACCAAATTATTATTGTCATTTGAGCCAGTGCCATGATCAGGTTGGCGTGAGAGTGCATCTGACTTCCCCATTGTCTTGCCAGGACAATGGTACAGGTTGAAGTCGAACTGAGACAGATAAAGAGACCAGCGGACTTGGTGACAGTTGAGCTTTTTAGCCGTGCGGAAATATTTGAGATTTTTGTGGTCTGTCCAGATCTTGACATGATGTCTCACCCCCTCAAGGAAGTGTCGCCATTCTTCAAGGGCACACATGATGGCAAGCATTTCCTTGTCATGGATCTCATAGTTGCGCTCAACCGGACTGAGACTCTTGGAGAAGGCTATGGGGTGCCATTTGTTATCAACCTTGGACTGTTGGGAAAGAACAGCACCAGTTGCAAAATCAGAGCTATCTGCTTCGACAAGATATGGGAGGTCGTCATCTGGGAATGCAAGGATGGGTGCAGATGTTACCAATCTCTTTATAGTGTTGAAGGCAGCCTGCTGTGAGGGTCCCCATGTCCAAGGAGTGTCTTTGTGAAGCAGGTCAAACATTGGATGTGCATGGTGTGAGAACTTCTCAATAAATCGACAATAGAAGTTGGCAAAACCAAGGAACAACTACACCTCCTTCTTATTGTTAGGTGTTGGCCACTCAGCAACACCAGCAACCTTGACAGGATCCATTTTGGGTTTCCCATGAGAGATGATGAGACCTAGGTATTCAATCTTGGTCTTGTCAAAGTCGCACTTGTCAGGACGCAAATAAAGCTTGTGTCCTCTGAGACACTGTACCACTTTCCATACAACTTTATGGTGACTTTCTAGATCTTCTGAAAAGATCAGAATGTCATCTAGATAAATGCATAACACCTTCAGCAATGAGGTCATGGAAGATGTCATTCATCATAGTCTGGAAAGTGGCAGGGCTGTTAGTGAGGCCAAAGAACATCACTAGAGGTTCAAACAGTCCCCAATTTGTCCTGAATGCCGCTTTCCACTTGTCACCCTCTTTGATTCTGACATTGTTAAAGCCCCAGCGAACATCAAGCTTAGTAAAGTAGTGGGCCCCTCGTAGGCTGTTGACAAGGAGGGTAGCGATTCTTGATTGTCATTGCATTCAGCACTCGATAGTCTTGGACGATCCGTAGGGCACCATCTTTCTTTTTGACAAAGAACACTGGTGAGGCCATTGGTGACTTTGACGGTCGGATGTGTCCTGTGCTCAAATTCTCCTTGAGGAATTTGTCCAATTCAGCCTGCTCTCCCTGGAGAGAGGGGGTATACCTTGGGTGAGGCTCTGGGGTTGGCTCCGGGTTCTAACTCGATGGCATGATCCCATGGTTTGTGTTCTGGAAGCTTGTCAAACGACTCCTTTGCAAAGACATCTTCGTAATCAGACAGGTAGTCTGGAAGAGTGTCTGAAGGTTGGGAGTTGCGCCAGGCTGCTTCTGCAAGGCGTTGGGATGTTGTTGAAGAAGCACGAATGAACTCAGCTTGGGGAGGGAGCATAGCGACTAGAATACGGTCACCCTCTTCTATGGCCTCATCAGATGTGCCTTCAGCCATTTCAGAATCACCCCCATACTGTTGACTCAGGAGGAGTTCTTCTTCAGCTGTTGATCCATCTGAATCATGCATGATAATAGGGCAAGGCCCAATACAGCAGGTGCACAGTCGTAGGGCCTTCTGATGTTCTTCCTTGATGATGTTGTGACATGTATGGCACTGGGGAGGACACTGAGTCATCCGTACTTCTTGAGACTTCCAGTCAACTTCTGGGTTGTGGTCCTGAAGCCAGGTGTATCCAAGGATCATACATTGACGCCCTAGGTGCGTAACAGCAAACACAGCTCTCTCAGAATGGTCTTTGTACCGCAGAATTAGATCAACGACTTCAGTGATAGATCCAGATTCATTGGGTGAGCCATCAACATTGTACACAGGAATAGGATGAGAGAGTGGTCATGCAGTGAGGCGGTTTTCCTTAACAAATCCCGAGTATATAAACAAGCCAGTGGCACCAGAGTCAAGTAGAGCGCGAACCGACTTGATCTCTGCTGTGTCTGTGGTTTGAACCTCAACTGGGAGATAGAGGGAGTTTGGGCCTGGGGTGGAAGCAACAACATACTGTGCAGGAAGGTTTCATTCCTATTTTTTATGATGGAAGCAACTAAGAGGTTGGAAAGGAGTTAAGGGTTGTGTGTCTAGCATTTCGGTCTCTGTAGCAAGGTTCTGAATCTGTATATTCATCATTTACCTGATTATACAGCAGTGGAGCGAAATGATTGGAAATTGGCAGCAGGGGCACACTATACACCTGCTGCATGACACAAAATCCTCTTCTTCCTGAGGCTCTGGACCATCCTCCCTGATAGGGCTTGCAGCTTTATGATCAGCAGATGA
Source organism: Ramaria rubella (assembly GCA_015039355.1). NCBI lineage: Eukaryota > Fungi > Basidiomycota > Agaricomycetes > Gomphales > Gomphaceae > Ramaria > Ramaria rubella. The sequence continues at coordinate 37,476 of MU134497.1, forward strand.
CACCAAGTGGGCAATCCATTCCTCCTTCTCTTCTGCAGTCATGGTATGAACATCAAAGGCTTGAGGACATTCTCTAGAGAAGTGGCCTGGTTTTCCGCACCTATGGCAGACAAGAGAACTAGATTGATGACAACGAGTGGCATCTACCTCCATTGCTACTGGATGAACAGCTGTGGTGACAGCAGGTGGGGCTAGCTGAAGTTGTGGTGCCAAGTCTGATTGGTGAGGTGGGTGTGGGTTTCTGTGGTTAAGACCAGTAGAGGCAATGGTGGGCTGGGGTGGGCTGAAGTGTTTGGTGTACCATGGGAAGCACTTTGAAACACTTCATCGGCAGCACGTGCCTGTGAAATTGTCCTAGCCACTGAAAACCATTCAGAAAGGTCATCATCTGAGGGGCGTCCTTCAACCATGTTTGCAATCCAACTCTGGACAGAGGGGTCTAGACCATGACAAAATTTCATGACCAGGGAGGCTTGTTCTATATACCCACACTTCTCAACCAGTTCCTTGAATTCGTCAATGTAATCATCAACCGTGTGATGATTTTGATAATATTGATGAGACTCAAGCTTGGTCCTCGCAGTAGTCTCTTCATGAGGAAGGAAGAATGTTGATTTGAATGCTTTTTCAAAAGAAGCCCAAGAAGGATGAGTAGGCCTGCCAGTTTTGGTTTCCATCTCAAAGATGCATGTGGCAAATGAAGAGGCACAACCAGATTTCATGAATGACAGGGCCCAGAGGACCTTGGCATGATCGTTGGCAAATTGGGTTGGGCATAGGGCAAAGTAGAGCTTGCACGAGTTTAGGAAGGTTTGTCCTTTCTCTCTGTCACCACTGAAGTCAGCTGGAGTGGCAGGTGTTGCACGTTTGTGAGTGGTAGAAGGGGAGAGTGACATGGTCATGAGGTTGGCGACATCATGGTTCAAGGTGTGTACTTGGACATCTGTTTGCCGGAGTTGTTGTGATAACAATTCCTTCTCCTCTCTTTCAACACATAGGGCAGTCTCTAGGACAGCAACATGTTGGTGAAGCTCATTGTAAGCCGCTTGGAAATCGAAGGAAATAGGGTCTTCAAAGATGGGTGTAGACATAGTGGAGATAGATGGAATATAGGGTGCTATGTAGAGAGTGTACCAGAGGGCTCCTGAACTGCTATGCACCTGAAGAAGTCGATTCAGAGACAATAGCAACAGCAACCAGTCCAGTAAGTTGTCAGGCTTTTCTACTATAAGGGCAACCTCCAGGGGGAAGTGGAATATCACACTGAACACTGGCAGATGGGAATCCAAAGTATATAAGTTCAAGGAAAGCTACAGCCAAGGATACATCCCTGGCAGATGGGAATCCAAAGAGAAAAGCCCAAGGACCCCCACTGCGAGGCGACTACTAATTAAAGAAAGTCTCTGAACTGACTGAACGTTTTGGGCGCTTAAAACGGAAGTCACGTGACCTATGATGTAGCCCAGGTAGATTCCAACTTGCACACATAAGCAGGCGCTTAAATCGTGAATCGAAGCGCCAGCTGTAGAAGTGAGTAAAAAGGAGGAGGGGGGGAAGGAAATGGGAATATTAGATAGAAACAGGGAGAAAAGAGAGATAAAAGAGAAATGGGGACAGAAGAGGTGAACATAAATAAGAGAGGAGAATAGGAGAAGGAGAATAAAAAGAAGAATATGAGGGGTTCCCCTTATACAACCGCAGAATCATTGGGAGGGTTCAACGATCGGAATGCTGGGACATCAGTGGGAAAGGGCAAGGGGAAGGAACGTGTGTCAGATGTCAATCAGGCAGAGGAAGGGTTGGAGGAGATCGGTTTTGTGGTGGAAATCCAGGGCCTGCGGAAAAACATGCACAACCTCGCGAAGTGGTTAAGGTACAATGTGGAGGGCATGGTGAGTCTCAACGAGTCATTGAAGACTTTGCATCAGATCACCGAAATCAACTTAAAGTTCTGGAAAAAGTGATGGGAGACGTACAATGGAAGGTTTACACAACAGCCAGAGCTTGAGTCGGAAGCCAGAGTGGAAGATGTGGTGGAAGAATCCATGGGGGTGGAACCGGAAGGGTTGGAGAAAGTGTTGGAGAAAGGGGAAGAAAAGGCAAAGGAGATGGGATGGACGTGGAGTGGACATTGTTCTGGAGGCATTGGGGAAGGAGGTTCTGAAAGAGACGGAAGTTGCCAAGGGACTGGAGGCAGAAAACAGCGAGAAAACGGCAAATATGGCAAGGGTGGATTTGGAAAAACAAGCTGAGGAGGGATCAGGGAAGGTGGCAGGGCTTGAGCCAGAGGCCAAAATGCAGAAAGATCAAACAATGCAGTAAATAGGGGTCGGAAAGGATCGGAAGGCAAAAAGTAATATAGAAAGTCAGAAGAATTCAGGAGAAAAGTAATATAGTTAGTATAAAATGAAATTGTTTTGAAAATCAGAAAAAATGAAATGATCAGAAAAATGGAGAAAAGTGGTAAAATCAAGGATGTTTTAAGTTCAAAGATGTCGGAAACCGGAATAAATTGGAATTGGAGTCAAGTTAGGTGACAAGACTTGGGATCGGGATTGGACTTGGTAAGGGTCATAAGGAAGGTTCAGAGAAATCGGAAAGTATTGGGATGAGATTTTGGGATTGTGGAATGTAACTAGAAGTGTTGCAGGAACAAGATTGAATAGAAGAGTGGGGTTAAAAGTGTTGTCGGAAGTGTCAGTGAAAACTTGAGTGACTGAAAAAGTTGAAAGTATTGAGTCGGAAAAAATTGGAATAAGGGTGGATGATCAGGAGAGATTGTTGTCAACATAGTGGCTACTCCCCCTTCAAGGTAGACATCCCATTGTCTACCTTAAAACATCAGGAAGGAGAATATAAGGAGCCAGAGTATCGGAGAAGTGAAAGATTTCTTGAGGAAATGTATTCAGGATTTCAAGAAATGTGAGCGGAATTTCTTGGAAATCTCTTGGTATACTGGTCTTGATGTTGTCCAGTTGAAGTTGTTGTAATCACAGATTACCGGAGAATTCAGAGGAAGTCAGAATGTTAAAGATGGAAAATGAATAAGGGAAGATGAAACAGAATTTTGGGATGTTTGGAAAAGGGGTTTTTAAAAGATAAGGCAAGTTGAAGTTGGAAACAATGAAGTTTCAAAGAAAAAATGTCATTTCAGTGGTATTGTCGGTTCCAGACGAGAGCATTGTTACGGAAATCTGAAAAATGGCTACTAATTAGTGTCATGGAACTTCAGTGAAAACAGAACAAGGAGGATAGAAGAAGAAAGTGTCGGAAATAAGCTAGAAATCGGAGGGTTCAGCAAAATTTGAGGGTTTGTTGGAAATATCAGTAAGGTGCTTGATATTCGGCCTGGAATATTGTTGAAAAAGTATGGACATCATCCAAGAATGACTTGAAGGTCGGAATGTTGTTGGAAAACGTGGATTGGAAAATGTAAGGATGGTGCATTCATGGGTACAAGGGGTTTAACAGCACCATTCAAGGAAAATCATCACAGATTCCGAAGGCGGTTTGCCAGTTATTGTCCCATAACGCGGAATCGGTGTTAGTGACTAGACTTAGAATTGGGGTGACTGAGTCATATCTTGAGGAGTTGGATTCGGAAAAGTCTGGAAGTCAGAGGTCCAAAAACTTAATCTCGGGAGGCCAAGGGAGGTCTTTGAAGGATATCTGTAGTTCGGGAGTTTGGGAATCATCCTGGGGTGTTCTCAAGTAAGTACCTTCATACTGTGCGGAAGGTGTCAGATGAAATCCTACAGCTGGAGCCTCATTAATGTGTTCTCAAGGTGGGTCTGGCTTAAATAGATGTAAGGAAATGAATTTCCCATAGTGAGATTCTCTCCCTCTGTTAAGATGTAATCTTGTTGGAGTGCATAGCAGAATATTGATGATTGCTTGTCGGAAATCAGAAGAATCAATCTAATGGATTTTCCTATCAGAAAGGTGCCAAGGTGTCCATATTGTTGTATTGCAAGCTGAGGATTCATCAAGTGTTGATGTTGGATGTTGTGGCGAGTCAGAGAATGTCACAGTGAAGTGGGATTTTCAGAGATTTGGAAAAACACAATATTTGCAGGTTTCCAGGAGACATGTCATAGAATTGAATCTTCTTGTTGAGGAGTGTGGAACTAAGTACTACCCAATGCCCTGTCAATCAATGGATTGTAGTGGGTGTATTAGTGGCATTCCCAGCACATTGGAACAATTGGAAACAAGTGGCGTCATATGCAATGTAATAATGACCAGAAATTTTCACTGGATGGAAAACGTGATTGGCATGAATAGCCTACTAGATGGTGTGACATAAGATGTCCTCGGTGGCAGAAAACGGAGACCTGCAGAAGGTGGGAATCTGAAGAATGGTGTTTAGATGTGATGATTGGTTGAAACGTTCCGAAGATGATGTTCAGAGATTTCGGGATTTTGAAGGTAAGGTCGGAGATGACTGTAAAAGGATTTGGCAGTGTTTGTCAGAAGATAGGATTGACGGATGTTTTCAGAAAGCATCTGTTGATCTCAGTAAGGCACAAATGAAGATATGAATGTGGAAATCATGCTCGAGGATTCTTGAGCTGTCAATTTTGGGGATTTGGAAGGGCCTCTAAGAGGTCCTTGATGTCAGAATCACTTAGGGTGATGATTGTAGCTTGGGATTTTGCTTTCCTGGCAAAGGATGATGACTTCAGGCAAATATTTACTTTATGACCAGGTCTTCCAGAGTTGAGGCATAACTTTTGGTCGATATGTCATTGTCTCTCCTGTGGTGTTAGTTTGCCATCTTCTCCAAGGATGTCAGAAAGTTTCAGTGTCGGCAAAATCGGGGTTTGGTTGGAAGTTGTTGCCATCAGTCGTAAGTCATTGGAAGGAAGGGTTGAGGTCGCATTGTTGGTATCATTCAGGATTTGCTCGGGTTTGAAGTCTTTGTCTATGAGGCATTTGTCAAAGTCACTGGAATACTTGTGAACACTTGATGGGTTGATGATATTGTTGGTAGATCTGTCAGTGTCATCAAGTTCAGGTGTTCGGATTCAGGTGTCAGAAGACATTGTAGAAATCAAGAGTGTCAGCTTGTATATACTGTTATGGGCCAGATTCAGGTGTAAGTCAGATTGGGTCAGAACTCTCCTTGACTGAAATTGGAAAGTCGTGATATTCGGAAATGCGCAGAATATCAGATGACTCGGAAATTGGAGATCTGAAGCTGAACTACATGGGTGTTGGCTTCAACTTATGGGTTGCGCCCTCTTGGATTTCTAGTGCCCTGGTATTTTGGATTTGAAGACTGGACAGGATTATTGGAGTTCTGATGGTCGGGTCTATTTGGAAAGATTAGTGCCAAACAGTAAGTCAAGACTTATCAGAGGTGAGCAGAAGATTTTGGATATTCGGGATTCAGAATAATCAATGCAGATGAGGAATAGGGATAACAATAAACAAATATTGAGTGAGGTTTTAGCTTTACAGGAAAGTGAGTATAATCAAAAGAGTGGATTTCAGAGTGTCTGAAATGTCAGAGTCGGAATAATCAGATACCAATATAATGATCAAAGGTGTAAGACTTTGATACAGATAGAATTTGGGCGTGATGAAGTGTAATAAAGGATATAATGAGATAAAGGGTCTTAACAAGATATATCAGGTTCTAACAAGTATAACAAGTATAATCGGAACTAAATGAGATATACAAGCTGAGGAAAGCTTGAACAAAGAAAAGCATATTTAAAGAAATATGTAGAATTCCAGAAATCAGAAACAAAGAGATAAGAGTGCATGACACAGAGTTCTGGGATCAGAGCAAATATGGAAATTGAGATAGAATGTATGGGGATAAGATCAAGGTGGATCGTGACTAAGAATGATAAAATGGGGGTATATCGGAAATAAGCCGAAAAAGGCTTATCGGAACGTGGAAAACATCAGAATAATGGAAGCTGGATCTGGGATCTAACACTAGAGTCCCAATTCACTAAGGCCTACAAAGCTCACTGAGGTAACCTTCCAAAAGATATCAAACTTGAAGTTGGCTACAATGTGATGAGGGGCACCTAGATGTTTGTGATAGAAGTTGGCAAGCAGCTTGGGAGCATTGCCATCTTCAGGAATCCATCCATTGTGTTCAGAGATATAGCTCCATGCCACCTTGAACTGTAACTGACTTTGATGGATCCTGATAGGATCTGCTCAATCTCATCAGGCTCTTCTTTTCCCACTAGAACAGGGAGGCAAGGGGGAGGTGCATGTTGGCCAGGAATTGGGTTGGCAGGGGCAGCGGTGAGCTTCATAACAGGGAAAACAGGGTGTAAGCAGCTCATGGACCTTGGCAAGTAAAGACAATAGCCATGTGAACTGACCTTCTTGTCAATATTGAAGGGGCCATGGTTGCAATGCAAAGCTTCTTTGATGGGTGAGCCATACTGATGTCACTTGCATTGAGGAACACTTTGTCTCCTGGAGCACTCTGGGGCAGGTTTGTGTTGGCAATTCTAGCATCTAGCCATGGCCTCCTTTGCTTTGATGAGGGCCAAGTGGACTTCAGATAGCAGGTCAGCCATTTGCTACTTGAACTCATTTACAGCTTCCTTCCAAGAGGGCTGTTGTTGTGGTTCAAAGCTCATCTGAGGATTTTGGCCTGAGTCAAGCATGAAGGGGATCTCAATCAAAGTGTGGATGTGGTTGTTGTACTGGAATTTGGCTATCAGTGAAAGGTCCACCCAGTTGTCCTGCTGCTTGTTCGCAAAGAGCTGAAGTTCAGCTCTTTGTTCACCCATTCAGTCTAGCCATTTGCAGTGTAACATCCCTGCAGTAAGCAGTTAATTGCTTTCTGTGAAATGCAAACTGCATTTCAGAGGCCATACTAGCGGTTTTCCATTACCAGTGCAAATCATTGGCTTCAATAGCCCATTCTGCTACCTATTTTCAGGATTCTGCAACAAACCCATATCTAGAGAGGTGTCGTATGATGTATGCCGAATGATGATGCTCAATCCTGAGGTCCTCATCTCAAGTGCCTGAAGCGATCTGGGCGTTGCGGCCTTAATTTCTTTTGATTTGCGTTCCTGGTGAGACTTATAGAAGATGGCACCGTAGTAGGTGTATCGGGCACGACTTTCTGATATTAAGTTTGGGGCGGTGTTAGCTTTGTTTTGATGATTATCGACGATCATGAATTGCCCTGTACCTGTCGTAATGTTCAATTAAATATTTTCTATCCTCATCCCACCTCTCCGTTTTAGTAGAGCGAGTTGAGGAGATTGGAAATGTCTGTTGAACGGACTGCCACTAATTCCACACACCGGCAGCCAGGCCATCCACCTCGTACTCACCGTTTAACCCGTTCATGAAAAACACAAAGCTCACCACATGGGTCGCAAAGAATCTTTTGCGCACAAAACTCTCGTGGAATCTGGACTGATTTCAAGTTTGGAGTCAGAATTTGTATCTGAGTGAGTGAGTGAGATTCGAGCCTCGTACCGGTGTTGTATGATGGTGGTCTCCTGTGATACGGGTGGGAAGATGATGGAAGTGCACCCAGTTATATGAAGAGCTGATGGTAATGGGACAGGTGAGGGCCAGAACATGATTGAAGAAGATACGGCGTCTGGGCTACAGGTCGAGATTAGACCGAGTTAGGGCATAGCGTGGGATTCTGGGCGAGACTCTAGAAATAAATAGATGGATTGTGGGAAGTTTGTTGCGAGAAGGGAACATACGAGAATACTCGGAACAGGTGTGAGCCTGGGGGTGGGTGCTGGAATGACACTGGAGGGTCCCAGAATGTGGGAGTTGAGTAGAGTGAAACTTGGTAAAATAAAATAAAATAAAATAAATGAGCGAAAAGGAGATGGTAAAGGAACGATAACGAAGCAAGTTGCGAGTAAGAAATTGACAAGTGCCTAGACTGTACAAGGTCAGAGTTTGATGGTAACGTTCTCGCCGATCCCGAGAATGCAGCGTAATAATATGATGCGAAATAAAAGTCGGGAAATTTCAAGGATGGGACTTCCCGCAGAAATACAACTTGAAAATGTGTCTTGGAATGTTACAATGGAAAGGGTGAATACGAGATTGGGGTAGAACCAGGCGACATAATTGAGAATCGGAATGAGGGATTGGATGGCATCCGAGGAGCGAGGCTAGAGCTCACTCGAGGTCCAAGAGGTGTAGCACAGCTAATACGCGTAAATGAAACGGATCAACTTGAAAAATAGATTGGAAGCCGCCGTCAACTCAAAACTCACAGACGTCAATGTTTATATATTACCCACCTTCCTTGCCACTGATATTTAAAGATGCGCGAAGAATCAGCGATGTAGATAAGAGCTGGTGAAGACGTGGAGACGGAGTCGGCGCGAACGCTGTTGGATTTGGGTTGGGGTTTGGATGGTATTAGGGTGAACTTCCGTTTTTGTGTTCGATATATAACTTGATGGTCGTCCATGGAATAGGTTGGGGTGTAATTGATAGATCTTGAAGGCGGATGATGAGTGTGAAGTCCCTGTTGCTACATTCTATATATATGGAATTTGATGAAGCGTTATGAACGGGGTTAACTTCGGGGGTAACTCGTGATGAAGGTTAACTAGGTATGACCAGGATTTTGAGTCGGTTTACTAGTAAGCTTTCCGAAATTCCCGGAACGATCACTTCGGAAAGAGGAGTAAGCATGGTCATAGTAGTGAGTCACTGTCAATGTTCAATTTGTGTTTACCAGTATTGCCCCGGTGACGCAATTTGGATTCGAACACGAAGTCCCGTATAATGAGGATTGATCGATGCCGAACGTGCGTGTACACAATCCAGTTAAATACATATCCGAATTGAGGACCAAGGTACTAACATTGTGAGGAACGCGCACTAGGGGGCTACAACTCCCGGACGGCGCTACCATCTTCTCTAACAGCCCGAGGAACGGATGTGTCAATTTTTCGCAAGTTGACGCAGGCGCCAGGGGGCGTCTATGGATTGCGACCTGAAAATCCGAGTTCAAATCTCACTGCCAGTGCCAAACGTTTCCATGCTCTTGTCCAAGCTACTCAACTGCAATCTGCGCTCAGAAACCGACCTCCAATATATCAAACAAGATGTAAGTCAAGAATCCGACCTCATCTAATGAACGAGATTGCAAATGGAAGTCGGGGCACCTGACATCCAGCCTAGGAGTGACTCTAATGGGGAGATTGGCACAAGTCTAGCCACAGTAAGTCGCGGATGATTCCGAGAGGGGTACAGCTTTCGGACGTTTTGACAGCTTCTGACCTCGTCGTTGATGTCGGCAGCGGTGGATGTGACGGCCCGCGCCGTCACACTCTTCATACATATAACCTGGAAAAAAAAAATTCTTTGTGTTCCGAGAGATTCCGAGTCGGAAACGGTGAAAAAAAGGTGAAGCCCTTGGTTTATTTCCATGTTTCACTGTTTGAACAAGTATCTCCAAGTACGCTAACAAAATTACTTCCGATTTGCTTCTAGGGCTAAAGTCACGCCGCCGGTCTCTTCTTGTTCTGTCCCAATTAGGAACGACGGAGCCGAAGATAAGCTGTTTTCGGGGTCCTCGGTGACCGGGGTCCTGATCATGGACCTCCCTGGGTCACTTTCAAACATGGCCTCAAAATATTTGTCTGGAGACGCTGCCCAACTCGGAGGCGGTGTAGGCAACGAAGGAATGGCCTAGAACGATGGCAATGTTGTAGTTCAACACTTCCTGCGATCGTGGCTTCCGAAGGTCGACACCCCGAACCTAAACCTTGCAGGAGTCCGGGTCGCAGCGCCCAAAGATGCTCATCTCCTCCGCTTGCCTTGATCAGGCAACGATGCACACGCTTAATCAGTGGCACAGTGCTTAGAAACGTGCGCCGGTCCACAGCAAGTGAGCCCCAAGACGGCCCGCATGTGTTTCTTACGTGTCCCAGGGACAGCACGGGCGTCACCACCATCCAATAGATCACCGTGCATGTTTAACCAGGCGCATAGGAACCCCAGTTTGCCTAAGTACATGTAGTGTCCTTCCCCACTCCGCGCCCCGCCCAAGTTCAACCCTGCAGCTTGTCCGCGTCCGCATCCATGAGTATGACCGTCACCGTATCGTCTAGTGCACGACCGTACTCGCACTCCAGATCCATGGAAGAGCTTGCAAACGATCTCTTTGTCGTCTCGCCCTCTGCAACTAGACATGCCAAGGGGTCCCAAGCCCCTGCCCAGGTCGTCGATCCGAATCAGACTCGCAGGGCACCCCAAGAGCGGGAGACCCAGCTTGAATCGGATCCAGACACGGATTCTACACTTGCCGATGGCACAGTGAGCACATCCCAAGTCGCCACATTTCTTTCTCCCTGATCGCAGCGCTCCCAATCTTTGGAACAGGAGAGCCAAGCCGAGCAGCTTATGGTTCACTATGCCCAGCTTATCGGTCAAAAATGGGCCTGTCCTGCGCCTGGGCATAACATCTGTGTCGTAAGTGCAGATGTCGATGGGAGCTGGGTGCACTTTCAACTCTCGGATGATAATATCTCGTCCTGGGTCGAGGCTTTGGTGTGTACCAGTTTCGGATCTGGATTATAGGTGTTGATTTCTATTTCGGACAGTGCATCGGCACCGCAACGCCTTCCGAACCGCCCCCTGACGTCCTTGCCTCGTTCCTCAGTAGCACCGACATTGATACGGCCTCCATCTCCTCCCGCTCCACAATCCGCCCCCCATCCCAGACTCACACGCGCGCTGCCTCCTCCTCCACCGCCTCCATCATTTCCGTCTGGGTCGGTGCCCTCGGCTCCAGCACTTACTCCCCTTCCTCCTCCAGCTCTGGCTCTACAATCCGCCCTTTCCCTTCCCCTACTTCTACTATAGCAGCCCCGCACTCTTCCACTCCCACTATCCGCGCCCATCCATCCCGCACCCCTTCTGCACCCCCGCGCTCATCCTGGTCACCCTACTCCTCATTTCTCCCCTCCCTTGCCGAAAGCTCCCCTTCCCAGGCTAACCGCCAAGGGGTTCCGAGCAGTCGGGATGCTCTCAAAAAGATAGGCAAAGGAGGATTAGGGACACTGCAGGCGACGAAACGCGGACACACGCATCTATCGTGTATAAAGAAATGGGAGAAAAAAGCGGCGAATAAGTTGGGGCCCGGGGAGAGAGCGCGGGTGAGGGAGATGTTGGATGATGCTTTGGAGATGTGTCGGTGGGTGATGGTCTTATCTTTATTCTCCGTCTGTTTCCTCAAGCTTCTCTCCTTGCCCTATTCTCGCCATTTCTGACGCATCTTTGTGTTTCTTCGTGCTTCTGTGACGACATTGACATTAACTCCCCACTCAGAGATAATCATCCCCCCCGTATTCACAAACTTGCTTACTCCATAGCGCGCGCGGTGCAGCAGTGGCTGCACGCCTTCCCCGACCTTGAGCACACAGGCGACGTCGAAGTCGAACGTTTGCTGATCCAGGTGCAAATTTGCATGATTCCCATGTGCGTGCGCCCGTGTTCCTCCGTTTCTGCCGTGTCTGAATTTTTACGCGTATTTTCCCACGTTACCCCTGGCCTTTATCACCTTAATTAAAAAAACCCCAAACGCAACATTTTTTTCCATCTTTTCGTGCAGTCTTCTAACCCGCATAGCCCGCATTCCTCGTGCCAGCGACCCCCTCGCGCAAGCCCTCATCACAGCACTCACCCGCGCACCTTTAGCGCTACATGATGACACGATGACAGCAGAGGCGGTAAGGATCGCTCTGGAGGGCGTGTGTCTGGGAGCCTACGCGAAAAAGCCATACAATTCCGGAAATTCGATGTATTCGCGAGATTCAACCCAAGATTCTACCGAAAATTTCACAGATGGTTCGGAAAGTCACCCTTACATACACAAAAGCCCAACGACGCCCCCAAAGCCAGCCACGGGCCTATCCGACTCGGAAGGAGATGAAGATCCTCATCCTTGGCTCGGTGTGCACCTCCTCCGCATTGTTGAAATGACGCTGCACGTGCGTACCCTTACCCCGGGGGAGATAGATGCTGTCTGGGAGTTGGCTGAGCGTCAGGAGAGGTGCGTTTTTGCGCCCTTCTTTTTATTTTTTTTATCTTCCTATTGTATTGTCGGGAATGACGTTCATTCTCACGCCGTGCCTCCAATAGGAAACCATCCACCGTAACCCGCCCCTGGCAAGTCGCTCTCTTCGCTCTCTGTTCCCTTAAACACGCCGTCCTCGGTCCTGCAGGCCTTCCCGCTCTCATCGCCACGCTCGACTCCATGCTCGCACCGCAGGTTCCTGCGGGGGCTGTGATCTGGGAGGATGTAGCGCTGACTCTGCGTGCACTTGCATTTTTGTCAGAACATGCGTGGGTTGCGGAGAGTGTGGGCGGGGAGTTTGTCGTTAGTTTGTTGGGGGTGTTTCGGTGAGTCAGCATCGGGTCAATTTAGTATTGTTCTTTCCCGTTCTTCACTCGTCCATCAAGAATCGTGGATTGGTCTTCCACCACTTCACAGTGCTGGAGGACGATGTCCCTCTCGATCCTTATGCATGGCTCATCCCGGTTGCCATTTATTATTCATCCCCGTGCGTACTTGACTTTGCTGACGATGTGTCACTCCGTACGCAGACGCCCCATCCCTGCGCGTTGGCTCTGCATCCGCTTCTGGGCAATGGACACTACCCGTAATATCACCGCACACTGTCCCTCCCTCGTGCGCACGCTCGTCCGCGAAGACGCCGCGCGCGCCTTCGCCACACTTGCTGCGGCACCAGTCCCCGCCCCCTCCTCTCCCTCCTCCCCTTCGTCGAGCTCTCTTCCATCAACTCCCACCCGTTCACGAATCAGCGTGAACTCCACTATGAGCATGAATTCAGGACAAGGTGCACGCCCGGGTTCGAGCTCCTCACAACGTCCTGCCGACCCTGAAACGGCACCCACACGCGATCGGCTGCTCGAGGGTTATAAGCGCGAGGCAGCTCGCCGCGCAGAGGAGCTCGCGGCCTACATTAAGAACTGGACAGAATGGGAGTCTTTCGGGGCTGGCACGGGTCCGGGGGCTTTGGAACCAGTGTCCATTGTAGGGACATTTTAGGAGGGGTTGTTATGTGTGAGCGACGCTCGTTTGTGTTTCTTTTGGCTCTTAGGCTGTGTCTATCATTTATGCTGTGCCTTCTCTCGCTCTGCTCTCATTATTGTCCTCTTCGCTCCTTTGTTATCGTGTCTTTCCTCATCTCCCCCCACCTCACTTTTTGCATCGTTCCCTTTCTATTTTTATTTATTTTGTGGATACTGCGGCAGTAGATTAACTCGGGTAAGCTTCATGTGCGGACTCGGGCTCGTGTAGGTTTAGTATACGTGTATTAATTCTCGTGTCGAGTGTAGTGTAGCGATCTATGTATGCGCATCCTTGCTGTTTGTGGGGTGTACAAATGGCCGAGTGTTGGTACTTAAATTTAAAATAGCATCACCGTTGTCATAATAGAATAACATTTACAAAGGATGCTCTTTTTGGGGTTAGATCAACATTTATCCACAGTCCATGTTTTCTAGCTTACTCGTGCACTGTGCTTTGGCGTGTATTGTGCCCACATGTAATGCACTGGTCCAGAGCCTAAGGTTCTTCCTGCAGTGCGATGGACCGATGCTAAATATGTGTGCGTGCAGAATTAATATTTGTGCCATCGGAGTGGCATAATTCACAACAATGGTATGTTGTCACTGGGCCACTGTGGACCCCTCTTAATCTCCAAAGGGGGGGCAGTACTGGAATACCTAGTTGTGTGAGTGATAATGGAACTCAGTAAATTTGTACATCTTTATAAAAATATTTTGGGAGCTTAACTTATTGCTGCAGTGGCGACACAGTACTACGCATCGCGCGGTGGAATCACTGATGTTCCACCACAGGAGCAGGCGAAAGTACGAAACACCGCTGGGCCACCACTGGCTAGACTCGAACCAGTCTCTTTATGTTGCACTAGGTTGTACCTAATTGAACGACGGTCTTCAATGGTGGGAAATAGATACTGGTTCAAGTCTAACCACTGGCCAGATCTCACCGTTGGGCACTTTCAACTCCGCTAGGCTGCAGGATCGAGACTTGAGCAAGCTGAAATGGTGGGAGCTGTTTTCCCAAACCAGAAGCTGCGGATCTATTTTGACAAGCCGGTCGGAGCAGCCTAGAGCAGCCTGCACCATCGGAGCCATTTTGATTTGGTAAGGCACGGCGGACTCTATCGAGTCTATTCAAGCGCTGATACTTTCTTCGCGCGATTTTTCCTACAATGATTACTTGTGGAGTAAAAAATGGTAGGTACTGGTAATATTTACTACAGTAATGGCTACCGGGCACCATAGTCTGAAATAAAAAAACACGTTTGGGGCCGCCGTCGCGTTATTTGGCCAACGGTGGTCACCGTTAACCACCGCTGGCGGGACGATCATACTCCGTTTGGCTCTGCCGATGTTTCACAGTTTTCAGGGATTGGCGGCGCATAGGTGTATAAAAGTGAGGGGAGCAGTAGGGAGCAGTCCAGTTCATTTGAAGCACAATGCGTTTCTCATCTATATGTGCTTCTTTTTCTTTGTCCATCCTTCTCGGGTTTGCAAGCCAAGCTCAGGCATCTTCTGGACTTCTCATCGGTACGCTTCAGTGGTCTCATTTCTCCTCATATTACATGAATTATCATATTTCATTCCAGATCCTCCCGGTTTTCAGCCCTTGCCTGTTCTATCGAGAAAAAAACATGCGGCCAGAGACAGTGGCCCGGGCCTTAACTTCAGTAACATTCAAGGCGATATTCTGTAAGTTTTTAATGAATATACCCATGGATGGAGTCTTACGTTTGCGACGGGATAGCATTGGAATGAGGAAAAACAAAGAAGTTTTTTTCTTTTTTGGTATCCAGTCCGTCCCAACGTTCAAATCGAAACTTGCCTCCGACATCTATCCTCTCATTACCTCTACGGCGCAGCTCTTAGATAATACAACCACGATGCCAGCCACTCTATTGAACATTGCTTTCTCTCAGAGTGGTCTCACCACCCTAGGAGTGAGTGGTGGTTTAGTCAACTCGAGCGATCCCTTTGCTACGGGTCAAGCGAATGATTCTGTGAACCTCGGAGACCCACAACCCATCACAAACAACTGGATACCTGGATTTGTTGATACCAACAGCCTTCACGGCATGTTCTTGATCTGCTCTAATACAACCGAGAACGTCAATGCGGAATTGGCCCATATCCGAGCCATCCTCGGCGATTCCATTGTTGAAATACATCGTCTGCATGGAGCGGCCCGCCCAGGTAGTGAGCAAGGCCATGAACGTACGTTTTTTTGTATGGGTATTGTTCCATACTCATGCGGAGTCAAATCAACTAGACTTCGGTTTCCTCGACGGTATTGGCCAGCCCGCCGTCGACGGATTTTCTCCTACTGTCTTCCCAGGCCAAGCCGAAGTTGCTGCAAGCGCAATCCTTTTCGGACAGACTGATGATTCTAATAACGTCACATGGGCGCAAGATGGTTCCTTCCTTGCATTCCGCCAGCTGAAACAGTTAGTCCCGGAGTTCAACAAATTTCTCGCCGACAACGCAGTGTTGGTACCTGGAGTTAATACCCCTGCAGAAGGCGCAGCACTCTTGGGAGCACGTATGATGGGCAGATGGAAGAGTGTGCGTTCTACGATGGTGCTTTTATAATTTGTCTGAAGAGAAGTCTGAAACGGCGCAATCTTTTAGGGAGCCCCTATCGCCTTAACCCCCCTAAAAGACATCCCTTCTCTAGGAACAAACCCCCAAATTAACAATGACTTTACTTTTCTAAATGAAGTAGATAATTTTGGATGCCCCTTCTCCGCTCACATCCGCAAGACCAACCCACGCGCGGATTTGACTGGGGATATCAATGGATTCCCCACGCATCACATTATCCGCGCTGGTATTCCTTATGGTCCTGAAGGTGTGGCCTACTATGCCAACCCTCCGTTAGTATAGCGCTCTCGGTCTAAACATTTTACTCTAGTCACTCCAACCGAAGCCGCATCGAACACTACGACTATAGAGCGCGGTCTCGCGTTTGGTATGTTCTAGACTGCTTCAATTTTTTGAACACTTCCTAAGTAATATACCTAGTGTCTTATCAATCCAGTATCCCTAATGGGTTCCAGTTTCTGCAACAGCGATGGGCTAACAACCCGAAGTAGGTGCCTCAAATTTCCCTACCCTGCCATCTGACACACCTGCCACAAAGGTTCTTTCCTCACCCTAACTTCCCTGTCCCCGGTTTCGATCCCGTCATCGGTGCCTTTGAAGGCAAGCCGCGCAATGTTCAGGGGCTCGACCTCGCACACCGGACACGCAACATTACTCTCTACACCGATTTCGTGCAGTCCCGGGGTGGAGAATATTTCTTTGCCCCCTCGTTGTCGGCGATTCTAACCACCATCTCCGCGTAATTCACTCGGGCTAGCTGGTTGATGGTATTTGATAAATGGAATACATTACATAAATTGTAATTTGTTCTCTTTCGCTTATATTTAGTAGCTTAGAAGCCTCTAGCTTGCCTCTAGCTAAAGATCGTATCCTAATCATCCTGGAAAGCTATATACACAATGAACCCCATGTAGTATTTTCGGGATTTCAAGCCCACAATCGCATTGTGGCCTGGGAGCTGGATTGTCTCTTACAGTAATGATCCGTAATACGTCTTCAGCATCGCCTCCCCCAAAGAAAAAGAACAAAAGTAGAGATAGCTCATGAAGTTGGATTAGCCAGTGAGACGTCACTACAGGTGAGGCCAATGGGACCATTCAGGTCGAGGAGATCAATAGAACGGACAAGAGCCCCTACGTTGTGGGGTTAGTATTATTAGATGAAACCGAGTTACCCCATTGTGCGTCTCCCATGTTCCACTGACTAAGAATGCTTTGAGACCGAGAAAAAGGGACGGATCAGTAACAATATCGCGTGTGAATTTTATTGCTCACGTTGCAGCGGGAGGTGTATTTCTTATGGGGGTTATTAATAATAGGTATTGGTGTGGCAGCAGTTGGCGAAAGACGCGACGGCAATGAGGGAGGTCATGCAAAACATATTATAACATAAATTGATAGTGGTGGGGGTTAGTTGGACTGTTCAAGAAACTGAAGACAATGTGTCGAATGACTGGACCTTTTAGTATAACATATGGCCGCGTCAGAGCGCGAGCTTGAAGGGGGAAAAATAGCTCAACTTTGTAATTTCATATTCAGAATCTTTCAGAGTATGGAGTAGGAGATGCACAAAGACATGAGTCGCGTCATGCATGCCAAGAGCGGTGCGGCTCTTGGTGCAGCGTTCGCATGTATATAGGAAAATTCATCAATACACTTTTCTGGGTCTGTTAACCCAATTGATCGAACTGTATGACTATGCTCAGTGGTCGCATTCGGCTACTTTTCCATACTTTACGTAAATAATGTAATTACGTAGTGCACTCTACACGGAAAGGCAAGGAAGAAGAACCATACGAATGTCCCGTTATACCTATGTCTAATTTTGTTCGCTAACAAAGGCCATCTTTGCAAATGGGCAATACAAAGTTATTATAACTGCCCGGCACTCAGATGTACTATACGGCAGGCTATGTTTTTAGGCCACAATCTCTAGTCCATTGTACCGACTCCCCGAGGTCAACTAAAACCTTTTTAGGTCCGTTTTACAAATAGCTCACAGAGTCCAAATAAGTAGGTAACATGTCTAAAACCTCAAAATTCTTGCTTAAGCTCCTCGAGTCTGGTTCTCAGTTCGAAGAAGAAACGCAGGGGATAAAAAGTTGAGGGTGAAGAGGGCAAGGACAATGGGGGTAGCATCCAAAAGGTTGAAGTAGATCTCGGTCCTAATGATATGTCCGTGCCAGCCCCCGAGGAGTTCTACAGTACGATAGAAGGTCCTGCAACCCATGATAGCATCATCCATATATGGACATAAACGGGACTAACCTGATAAAAACAAGAATAGTCGCAAGGGTCAACCCCAAGACCATTAGGCCGATACGTGGAGGCAAGAACATTCCATCGTCGGATTTCCATTCCTTATCGTCTGAGAATGACCTCGGAGAAGGTGGGGGGCTTTCTACTCTCAAAGGCCTTTTCAAGTGGAGGCGTATGAGGAATTCGGCAGCCAAAAACGTATAGCACAACATGGCAACTGCGTAAAGGTTGAGACAATAGCAATTTAGTAGAGAATATATGATTGAATCCCACCCATTTGAAGAAAGATCCCAGTGACCATGATATCCGATCCGGTGTTGGCAGCTGGGAGAGTGGTGGCTATTGAGGCCAAGGCACCTCCCGCAGCCTGAACTATAAGAGCGAACACGTCCGCCGATACAAATAGTCTAAGATCTAATGGAATTTCAATTGGTGCGAGCAAGACTGGGATATGTGACACGAACATGTTTTCGGCTTCAATCGGCTATATTGGGGGCCCACCCTGTCAATAATGATTCCGAGGATTGTATACAATGCGGCGGTCAAGAACACAGGCGCAATTATGGTGGTGGATATTCTGACCAAATAAGTCATAATTAATATCAGAATATTGTGGGCAAGACCGTGCACGTACTGCACTAGGAAAGCATTTCCATTCTCCGGATTCTTGCTGCTCCATAGCCTTCCACTCCATCCTATTACTTCCCCGACCCCACACATGGTAGTAGTAGGGATGAGCCAGTAGAGCCGTGGCTTAAAGACAAACGCTTGACCAAGATGAATGACTGTACAATCATCAGATATTAGGGAAGAAAAGGATGAGTATGAAGCATATGTACCGGATGTAAGGCCGAAAAGAGTCACGAAAGTAATGCATACCCAGAGCGTGGGTACATAGCCATACCTGCTTGTGGCGGTGACAATATTTGGAGGTGTTGTAGAATCTACATCCTTGGGTTTAATGATGGTTTTGACTGCTCCGTTAGTTTTCAATGACATACTGAATGACATTATGCTTGAAAAATTCCTGCTTTCTCAAGGTGATGTTAAGTATGGTAACTGAATGAATTATGAATGAGTTTATAAGAGGTTGCGGTTATGAGGAGTATTACTCCAATGCCTGCGGTCCGTTACCCCGCAGCTCTACTCATGAGATACTATCACAGCAAGGCATCGCTTATATGGTCTGACGACGAGGCCTGGTACCGTGATTCAAGTCAGAGGCGGTGTGAAGGTGAGACCGTGTATTTGGGCATCTGGAGTCGCAGTACAGAAGATTATGCGAGTGTTGGCTTCCCGGAACAAGCGGCTTCCGCAGCGGCAGAATTGTCCTGTAGTGCCTCTGGGATCGGCTCACCTATATGGCGCTGTGATCTCATTGCATGATCATTAGAACGGTACCATTCGCTAAAATTCTTGTTTGAGGCTGTGCATGT
Organism: Ramaria rubella; assembly: GCA_015039355.1. Classification (NCBI taxonomy): domain Eukaryota; kingdom Fungi; phylum Basidiomycota; class Agaricomycetes; order Gomphales; family Gomphaceae; genus Ramaria; species Ramaria rubella. The sequence continues at coordinate 56,842 of MU134497.1, forward strand.
AATCGAGATTTAGTCTGCGTTGCTTTCCAGTCGCAAAGAGTAGACTCTTTGTTAGTGATGAGATTAAGCCAAAAAATGAATGACACAACCTTTTGTCAAATCATTTGTTGTGATGAGGGTTTAGATCCCCACGGGAAGAGCATTTTGTATTCTGTATCTTAATTGCGCACAAGACAACCATACCAACACTGCGTGTAGCTGATCTCATAGCAACATGCTGTGTCAACGTGATACCTTTACAAACTCATTCAACCAAGGCAATCATCACTGGCATGATAGGTATGTGGAGAAATCGGTCGACTGCGTACTGTCATGCTCTGGCTGCGCTCGCCATGGGGCCTATGATACCAGTGAAAATAAGTTGACAACGACACACGTAGCTGATAACGGTAATTATTGAAAGTCTTGCAATCAAATTCCAGACTGAAAGCTGCGGGAGAGGCTGTGTTACAGCGATTTTGATTACGTAAGGCGGACGATGAAATGTAACTCCGAATATTCGTCCAGAAAGGAATGCACTGCAGCAGCATCTTACACTCAAATGATTAATCAGCTCCTTGAATTCAAGGGGAATCCTTTCCTTGACTTGATAATCATGATTTAATGCACATCAGATAAAATCTAGTATTTGCTATTCTGTTGATTCTATCTGTGTCTGTCGGATCTGGTTTCAGCTTGAATTATTCCATCTTGCATTCAGATTTAATTTAGATTTCGCAGTCTACTTACACTTGGATTTCACATTTATTTAATCAAATGGACATACCCTCAGATTTAATCCAATTTAATCATTCTCATGAGTGTGCATAAGGTCACCGTTTTAAGGTTCGGTGCAGGGGAGAAACAAAGGGAGACTTAAATTCAAGAGGGCACTGGAGATTGAGGGCCATTGGCAGGCATGATAAGGTAAGTAAAGAAATGTTCTATAAATTCAGGGAAGAAACAAAGGGAGACTTACATTTGAGAGGGCACTGGAGATTGATGGCCATTGGCAGGCATGATAAGGTAAGTAAACTTGAAACATTCAATAAAAAAAATTGACTAACATTTGAATGCAGGAAAGTGGGAACACGCAAAGATTTGGTGTGTGCGCCATGCAGTGGGTAGTGAAGGATCCTTGGTTGTATACACAATATGCATCGCCAACACATCAAAAGTTATGTTTCAATGGGGCAGTCCTGCAATTATACAGTTAGCAGCCTACTTCACTAGGAGAACTTTAAGGCCATGCATGCATACATGGCCAGTCCCTTTCAAGGGCGCGATATAATCATCCTGCAGGACCCACTTCCCATTGGTGGACTTCCCTAGCCCAACAGTGAACAGGGCCAGCATCTTCAGACCAACCTATGTGTCCCAGTGTTGGAGATAGGCCTTGTCATACACAACTGCACTTGTCCTGCAGCCTTCGAATGCCTGTCCTGTGCTTTGTGTCATGACTGCCAGTGAGAAGTAATTTAGCAAAATGTAATGAAATGCAATAAAAGGAAAAAAGGATGCAACAAAATAAAACAAAAACACTGAGAGACAACTGTCAGGGGACTGTTAGGGGAATCACCATATATAGCCAGAACCGCAGATACAAGTGACCTTGGTATCTTGGCCTTTTAGCAGAGTTGTATTCCTGGGGTCAGTGGCATGTGTTCTGGGTGTCCCCTTACATCAACAATGTCAGACTCACAATTCACATCTGGCCACACTGTTAGATCCCAGATCCGACTCATGTTATTCCGATGTTTCATGTATTTCGATAAGCCCTTTTCCGCTTATTTCCGACATGTCCCCATTCTCTTAGTCACGATTCTATTTTGGTATTATCCCTGTACATCTTATCTTGATTTCCGTATTCATTCCAACTTCGGAACTCCATATCACACACCCTTATCTTCTGTTTCCGATTTTAGGAATCCCACATGTTCTTAAATACATTTTCTCTTGATCAAGCTTCTTTAGCTTGTACATCTCTCTTATATCATATATTTTATACCCTTTTCACATATTTTACATCCTTCATATCTCGTTACCTCAATTTGTTATTCCAATATAACTTGCAACACCCTGATATATCCCACCCATCCTATATCATTAAACCTTTATTACACTTCATTGCTCCAAAACTTCTACCTGCAATAAGGCCTTCAAACCTTGTTTGGTATTCCGATTATTCCGATTATTTCCGACCCTACCTCATCCGACATTCCACACCCCCCTTGATTACACTCGCTTTCCAGTAAAGCTAACCCTCACTCGATATTGATTTATCGTTACCCCTATTCCATCTGCATTGACTATTCCATTTTCCGAATACCCGAAACCCCCGCTCATCTCCAGTAAGTCTCAATGTATCATTGGCACTGACCTTCTGAATAGACCCAACCAATTGGAACCCCGATAGCACTTTCCGGTCTTCAATCCAAAATACCAGGGCACTAGAAATCCAAGAGGGTGCAACCCATAAGTTGAAGCCAACGCCCGTATAGATCAGTCTTCGGATCTCGGACTTCCGAGTCATCCAATATTCCGCGCATTTCCGAATATTGTGACTACTGATCTCGGTCAAGGAGAGTTCCAACCAAATCTGACCCTGACGTCGAATCCGGCACCCTAACAGTATATACAAGCTGACACTCTTGATTTCTATAATGTCTTCCAACACCCAAATTTAAACACTTGATTTTGACAACACTGACAGATCTACCAAGAATGTCATCAACCCATCAAATGTTCACGAGTACCCCAGTTTTTTCAACAAGTGCCTCACAAACAAAGACTTCAAACCTGACCCAATCCTGAGCAGCATCGACAATGCGACCTCCAACCATCTTTGTAATGACTCACAACACATGGCAGCAATTTCCAACCAAACCCTGACTTTGCTGACACCAAAACATTCGAACATCCTCAGACAAGACAGCAAGTTAAGACTACAGGAGAGACAACAATGCATCGATCAAAAGTTATGCCTCTACTGTGGAAGACCTGGTCATAAGGTGAAAGAATGCCTGAGGTCATCATCCTTTGCTAGGAAAGCAAAATCCTGAACCACAACTGTCACGCTAAGTGATTCCGACATCAAGGCCCCTGGTAGGGATCCCTATAATGTAATTATAGTCTCAAGAGTCTGCCTATAGGGTTCCAAGTGTTTCTATCTAGGAGTTGTACTTATATCTCTATTTTTTGTAACAGCTGCCTGAGTGTACATTAATGGTCCACAAGAGTCCATGACTTGGGAGGCCGACCTAATACTTGCCAAATCAAGAACTCAGCTTCAATTCAGCTGCTTATCAATAATTGCCTTTATTGTTTCTCAGCAGCTGTTATGGATCCCTATAATGTACTTATAGTCTCAAGAATCTGCCTATAGGGTTCCAAGTGTTTCTGATCAGTGGTTCTCTTTATTTTTCTATTCCTTGTCACTGCTGCTGGGATCACTATTAATGATCCACAAGAGTCCACAACTTGGGTCGCTGACCTAATACTTGCCAAATCAGTAACTCAGCTTCAACTCAGCTACTGACCAATAATTACCATTATTGTAACTCAGCAGCTGAGGTAAGCCAACTCATTGGTCAGCAGGATCATTAATTAGCTCCACAGCAGGTGACTTCTTATTTATCATCCAATATTAATTAGCTAGAGACATTATGACATCACTACAACCCCAAATCTGAGCCTGAATGCTATGATATCATTTCAGCATCATAGTTATTCATGAGTCAGTAATTTAGTGACATCATAGTCGTCTCTAGCCAATAGTTAGCTTCATATTAATAGTGTAGAAGCTTCTGGAAGATTCTAACTATATATGGCAGCTGCCAGAACTTTCTAGCAGCTTCCATTCTATTGTTAGACCTTCCTAAAGCATCTAGGGTGTCTCAGATGTAAAGCTATAAGTATAGCTCTAGGTAGCCTTGCAAAAAGCAATCACACACACACATTTCACACCCCACTTCTGCCTGAAGCCTGAGTCTTCTATCAGATCAGTTCAAGCCTGAAGAACTTGACCTAGCTGAAAAACTCTGCAGGAGCCTCTTTCAGTCTGCCTCTCACTTTGTAGGAGTGAAGCACAATCTCTTCAGCTTTTCGCTGCTTTAGTTGGAGCTCTGTAGTTTGTAGGACCAGAGTTAAAGACTACTAGCTTGTGTAAGCAAACCACCACCTTCCATCTAACTAGCAGGAAGGAGGCCGCAGCTCCACTCAGCAGGTACGATTCCATTGAAGTATATTGGTCTTCATTTTTCTTCCATGAAATGTCTGGGGTGTGGTTTACATAACTAAGTTGCATTGTTAACAACAGCTACCAATTCTCTAAACAGTTCCAATGGTTATATCCTCTCACTTTGAATTTAAGATGCTAGAATCATTGATAGATATAAAGAGGACTTGCTTGTCAATCGGAATTGGGCCTCATTCTCATAGTCATTCAGCTTGAAATCAGCAGTGAATTGAAGCTAGGAATGCTCCACATGACTATCACGTGATGGGGCTGGCATTGTTTAGAACAAATATAAGCAATATTACGTAATGGGATTGGATTCCAATCCCGTTATGTAATTTTTGTGGACATTCTTGGTGTAGGCCATCTTCCAAGATATGGTGGCTAAAAGTATGCACATTGATGAGGCAAGAACAGATATCACAAAAGCTGTCATCGTAATCATGCTTGATTTATTTTCATGGATGTGTTTTGGACTATGCCAGTGCATGTTTAGTTAGTCACCTACCTTCCATGGGTCTGCTGCCCATTTGGGGACCATGTTGCTGACCCAAGCAAATTTGTATTGTCACTGGTAGCAAGTGTGGGAAAAATCAGAAGTTAAAAATATTATATTTGGTGAACACGACACAATCTTATGTAACAGGATTGGATTCCAATCTTGTTATGTAATACACTTTCACACCCAGCTTGATTATTTAATGGGATTGGAATCCAATCCCGTTACATAATCAAGCTGTTAGGTCAGTGGAGCTGAGGCTGTCTTTTTACAAACATGGTCGACCGGTGCTGGACTGTCATTGTATGGATATGGTCAAATATTTAAACTCATATTACATGTGCAGAAATACATGTCATCATTACACTGTCTTTGTGTCTGCCATACCATAGAACTTATTCACGCCATCTGATCAAACATGAGAATAAATAAGAGAAGATACTCTCCAGCCTTCTTTAAACCACATTTCTTGATCTGACAAGGAGCTTAGATCTCCTTCATACGTACAAGACCTTTTCATGGTAATCCCATCATGATACCACACTTTCATTCCATGATCAACTATTCGAGCCATGAAGTGCTCACCGCCAAAGTATATAACCCCAGCCAGTCAAAGTGTGAGTGTTCCCCGTTCTAATGTTCTGACTTCCAGATGTCTGTCTATTCTTGCTTGGGAAATGTATTCCATGGTGATAATAATCAGCTTAGGTGCTGTGATATACTGGCATGTTCCTTCCCCAGTCTGTTTCCTACACCTTCTGCAGGTTTTTTTTTGTTTGTTGGCAGAGACTCATGTTGAACCAGTGCTGTGTGCGACCCCACAATTCCGCAACGTTTAGGTCCATATTGAACGCATTTTCCTTCCATAACTGAGGCGTGCAATGCTGGACCAAAGAATAGGCCTCACGTTTAGCTACAACACCATGGCATTTTTAACACTGCCATTGTGTGACCATGATTGGGGATGTCAAGGTGAGCATGGCCTCCATGAGGTCTGTTACTTGTATGAGCTTGTGATTAGGGCCAATGTAATTGAGGTCACCAATCTGTTACTTGGGGCTGGAGGTGTGGGCTGCACCAACAATAACTGCAAGGTGATTGTCGTGAGTGTGGTATCTGATTTGGCTAGGTATCACGACAGGGTTACAACAAAAAGATCTTGTACATATGAAGGAGAACTAAGCTCTTTTTCTGTTCAAGAAATGTGGTTTAAGGAAGGCAAAAGAGTGTCATCTCTTGTTTATTCTCATGTTTAATTAGATGTCATGAATATGTTCTATGGTATGGCAAACACAAATACAATGTTACAATGACATGTCGCTTTGCATATGTGATCTTTGGTAACAGCATGATACATATTATGACAGTCTGACACTGGTTGACAGTTGTTTCCAAAGAGACAGCTCTGGCTGCAGTCCACCTCCACAAGCCTAGTAGCATAATTATGTAATGAGATTGGAATGGAATCACCATTCTGCTACCATACAGATTTTGGTGTGAATTGTCCAAAGCTTGTAAATATATCCAGAATGCAATGAGGCACATGGACAAGAAACCGGATGTATAGTACCATCATGGAATAAATAGGCCAAGAGCCAATGATAGATAACATAAATTTGGCATGCACACTGTTGTAATATACAAACAACACAGCCTGTACCATTCTCATTCTCATAATAAAAATATCTCAGTGGCTATGCACTCTATAGGAGCCTCATTGACACTTGAAGAATGCCAGGGGAGTGAGTACAAAGTGGCACAAATAAAATGCAAGGTCTGAAAGAAGCAGGATGTGGGGTGTTCTGGCTGAACTGCTTACTCTGTGGGTAGGGTTGTTGTTGTAGAGATGGGGGTGGGAGAGTCGAGACAGGCAGAAAAATTGAATGTGTCATGTCACATATTTAATGCGTCTAATGTAGACATCACTATACAGGGTTACATGTGTGGACTTCCCTTTCATGCTTCTATTTATCTGTATCATGCATCAACTGGCAGCTTTATCATGTATATATCATTCATAGACAGAAGTGTGTTTGTCCTACAGATGTAGATATACAATCTCAACATGCATGTTCTAATTATCCATGGTGTACAAAATGGTGCAGGATATGGTTGTGTCCTAGGCAGCAAGGACGTGGGTAACACAGGTGATTGACTGAGCAGGACCTGCGAAGTACAAGAGGCCTCCATGAACAAGAGTGCATCAAGAACAATTAAGCTGACAGTGAGATATCTACTTAACTCATTAATGTGCATAGTTTTAGCAACCCAGATCTTTGAAGGTGGCCCACGGCAAGACACAAGTCCACCAAAATTACATAACAGGATGGGATTCCACTCCCGTTATGTAATAATCTGGTGTTCACCTATATTTGCTCCAAACAACACCAGCCGCATACACGTGATAATCACATGCAGCATTCGGCATGGCTTCGGTTCACCTTGGTTCATGAGACAAGCTGGTTTCAATCTCAATGACTGCAAGAATGATGTACCTAAAATTCCTCTTCAAAATATAGTCATTTTTATATATATCAACCAAGTGAAGGAAAATAACCATTGGAGCTATTTGGAGAATGTGTAGCCAGCATGAAAAATACAACTTAGTTATGGAAACCACACCCCCAGACATTTTCTGCAAGCAAAAACAGGACCGATATACTTCAATGGAATCATACCTGCCGAGTGGAGCTGCGGCCTGCTTCCTGCTAGTCATCTTTGTTAAGCACCTCTTGATGCTTATCTTCTAACAATTTTTTCCACTGAATTTTGGTCTGGGAATCTACCACCCCTTGCAACAGAGGTGACACAAGTGAGCCCAATATGGATTTCACAGGGCCTCCCAAACACCATCCTGCATTTTCCATGACAAATTGCCACATATGCCACTGGCGCACATCCATCTCTGCATGGGGAAATGAGGGGCAGAAGGAGGGACTTGGGGAGGCAGGGTGGAACCATGGCCATGCCCACAACCACATGACACCACCCATAAGCCCATAACATGATGAGGCTTAATTACACAGCAGAATGATGTGCTGCCAGAGGCATGGGTCCATCTACACCAGTTTGGATAGTCCTGCCAAACTATCGGCACCAGCATGTACATAATTTCTAAACTATGCTCTAAACTGCCTTGAAACCATGTGTGAAAAGGGGGATATCACAGTGTGAGATGGTTTTGTGTATTTTTTTCTGTGGATTCACCATGATTCTAAATGAGTGTCAAAACTGCATTGAAATCACAGTGAAACTGCCCACTGTGATATCATCTATTCCTTCAAGCTGTTATGCTGAATCTGCAGAGGAGGAAATCAAAACATACATTTTTACTTTGAGAGTATACAAGTATGTTGACTTTTTTTTTGTGCATGTGTGAGATATGTGTGCACACATGCATGACATAATATTAAGTGCTGGGGAGCATAGGCCTCATTCCATTCTCAGTCATTCTCAATCCATTTATCCCCTTATTTCTCATCATTCTTATGCCTCTCCTGACTTTCCCCATTTTCCTATATTTTTCCCTTATTTTTCCCATTCCCTGTTGTTCTATTTTCACTCCTAAATTGCCAATCCCATTACATAACCACGGTTTGTTCACAACTACGTTATGTAATGGGATTGGAATCCAATCCCATTACGTAATGACAGGATATTTTTTATTATTGTAACTCTAACAATAAAATTTTACCTGAGTCTGGCTCTGGCTGGGCCCCACCACTCTTTTTAAAAAAAAATAAGGAGTTAATACTAGTGTAGCTAACAACTAGCCAGATTTCCTGGTGTAGCATGTGCCAGCTACAGGGAATCCAGAATGAATGAAAAGAATCATGTTTAAACTAGCACGAAACTATCACGTGACTCCATGTCACTACCACGGTACCACCACACACAATGGCCCTGCCCCCCGCCTTGCTTTGTCTTTGTGCTTACTCGAGCCAGACAATCTCTGACCACATGCAGAACCATGAATGGACAGTCTGCAGAACCAGGAACCGTTGGCATCGACCATGTCATTCGTGACTGCACGCGTCTTCAACGCTGTGTCGCGTTCACGCTGCTCCGCCCGCAGTTCACAACGCTCTCTGAGGCCCAGACCTTTCTGACCCCAAAAAGGTGCGTGTAGTACAGTTAAATGTTCATTGTTCGTCACTGACACACCACAGGAACCACAGCAAACGCGTGTTGGCCCGGCTCATCTCCTCAATTGGCCCCTGGCCATCTTCAAATTCGATCGCACAATGGCCCTTCCTTGCTCCAGCGCACAAGGAGGAGTACTGCTCCAGTGGCAGCACTCCTAGTCAGCCCCAATGGCACCCTACCACCCATGCACCCTGGCGCAATCGCCCACGTGCCCTTGGCCCTCCCTACTACTCCTATCAGCCCGTCCGTCCCTGGCGTTCACAGCCACCACATGTCCTCAACGCGTGGCCCCAACACACATGCAAACAGATGCAGGCACCCCAAGTCGGCCCCAACAGTGCCCTACCACTCACGCGCCCTTGCGCCCTCACCCGCATGCCCTCGCCCTTGCGCCCTCACCCACATGCCCTTGCGCCCTCTCCCTTGCGCCTTCTCCCTTGTGCCCTCTCCCACATACCCTCACTCGTACACCCTTGCCTGCATGCCCTCTCCCTTGCGCCCTCGCCCTTGAGCCCTCACCCTTGCACCCCTGCCCGCACGCCCTCACCCTTGTGCCCTCACCCTTGCACCCCCGCCTGCATGCCCTCACCCACACGCCCTTGCACCCTCTCCCTTGTGCCCTCACCCTTGCGCCCTCGCCCACACGCCCTTGCGCCCTCCCTACACACTCCTATGAGCCCTTCTGTCCCAGGCATCCACAGCCACCACATGGCCCCAACACGCTTGTAGATGAATGCAGCAGCAGGCAACCCCAGTTGGCCCCAATGGCGCCCTACCACCCCCTTGCGCCCTGCTTGTACATGTACCGAGGAATGTGAACCTGTTCACCCTTGTTGAAGTTGTGTTTTCTCTTATTAGTGTGTATCCTTCACCATTTGCAGGTAGAGCTCCTAGGAAACAACTGGCAACCAAAGTGGCACGAAAAACCACAGCTGCAACAGGTGGTGTGAAGAGGTCTCATAGGTTCAGGCCTGGTTTGTGAATGGTCTTTATTCTTATATGACATGACATCCATCCTAATACAACTTGAGTCGCCTGAAACCGGGATGTTCGTTGTTTCGAAGTTAATTTATCTTCACTACTATCGGTTGTGTTCGGTCGTTAACTATAAACCGGGGATGTTCGTTGTTTCACAGTTAATCTACCTTCCACCACCAAACGAATGTGTTCGATCATCAGAAATTGAGACCAGGATGTTTGATGTCTCGAGGTTGATTTCGTCACTTTTTCGACTTCTCTAACACGGAGTGGGGACGTTCCACTATCCGTCTGACTTTCTCCGAGGACGTCTCAAAAAGTCGATCCAGTTCAAGAAGTCCGAACTTGACTAGACTATCTTCTGAGTCCGAAGTCCGTCTTCACCCCACACTTTACACACACACTAACGAAAAACGTTCCGATGGATCTCGATATGAATATCGAAATGTAGACTCTGTGGGATCTACGAAATCCTTCCAGATTGTTATCTTACCTTCGACGACCTTCCAAGACCGTCGACGGTATATACCAATCTTAGAAGGTCTTCGAAGATGTGATAATTATACTTCGATTGATAACCGATCTCTTCTGATACTACAGTGATTTAATGACTGAGTACTTATTGATACTACGACTTTACTATAGTATCGTAAGTCCGAGTCTAAACCCCAACATCACTACAGTATTACAGAGATCGATTAATTATAACCTACTATTTATTCTTCAGTGGACGACACCTCGATTAATTACTAGGACGACTGGTTACTCAACCGAATGGAGTCGACGACTCAATGTTATTACCATTAATAACCAGTCATCGACTCAACTTCGACTCAATGACTAAACCGTTCAAAAATCCAGTCGTTAGGTTCAACACCTGAGAACACCTAGTAATTATCACTTGAGTCGTAGTCACTGTTCTTTATCTTTTTATTTCTCTTGGTGACTAATCTTTGTGACCCCTTGGATTTGTTCTGGTCCTCTGATATTAATGTAATATCCCTAGGGATTGTAGATAGTGACTTGTATAATGTCCAACCGATACATTCTACTTTGACTCGAAACAGTCACATAGATAACTTACAAGTATTGACCACTGAACCAAGATGTACAGCTTCATACACACCGTAACACAACATAAAAAACTATCCGATGTCCCTGTTTCTAAAGGTTCTCTCCGATACCGTGTATAAGTAGACCATGTATAAGGCATATGAAGTTATAGTGTGGTGACTTGACCCATGTACTGAATAAATTATTTTTTACTGTTCACATAGTGTCACCTAAGGGTACACGAATGTATCCCCGTCGTACATAAAGTTAGGTGAATGTATCGGTCTCACCTAAGACCAGAACATCACTGTTACTGGATCTCAAATCTTTATTTATGACCATACCTTAAAGGAGAATAAAGACAGTAAAAAAATCACGATTAGTTGTAAGGTAACCGTTGAGGGAGTCTAGATATGTATTCAAACATAAGGGGTAAAGAGGGAAAGGAGGTACTCGAGGGGAAGGGACTAGAGAAGCGAATACACACGAATATATTCGCGGGTACAATGTATTACCCTAACCTTAGGTTAGGGTAATACATTAGATCACCAAGAGACATTAAATCGGAGTCGGGTCATAAAACACGTCCCGTCCTCTTATCGACAATTTCCCAAACACGTACGGTGTTCAGTGTCAATCTCGTTATAAGATGTTGTTCTTCACTCCCCAAACCGAATGGTCGACTACAACCACACCACTTACGGGGTCATACTGACACAAACCTGTGAGGGCTCCGATATGAAGACTGGACAGAGGAGACAAATACGGTATGTGTGTGAGTTTAGTTATTCAGTTTTTTTCGTTCCAACCTCTCATCTGTTACAATGGTGGAACCGTGACAGTGTATGTCTTGTTCGTTACCGCTGAGTTTTACGTGTGTGTTCAGGAGATACCATTGTCGTGGTGTAAGGGACCTGAGTGTACTATGAGTGAGTGGACGTCATTCCACACACCGTTTTTTTATTGAAACGTGATAGTGTATTTCTCGTCATTGAAGTGTACGTTTGTTTTGGTTCACGAGATCTACGTGGACTATGAGTGAGTGGACGTTGTTCCACACGTCTCGTGAACCGTGACACTGTATTTCTTGTGTGGTACCGCTGAAACGTACGTGTGTGTAGGAGATACCCGTGTCGTGATTCACGGTATTTTGTGTGGACACCTGAGTGGACGTCGTTGAACGATCTGTACACGTTTTTTTTAGTGAAACGTGACGGTGTCGTTGAAGTTTACGTGGTTTCACGAAATACCCTTGTTGTCATTGTGGTTCATGAGATCTACGTGGACTATGAGTGAGTGGACGGTGTTCCACACGTTTCGTGAACCGTGACACTGTATGTCTTGTACGGCGTCGTTGAAACGTGTGTGTGTGTAGGAGATACCCGTGTCGTGATTCACGGTATCTGTGTGAACGCTGAGTGAATGGACGTCGTTTAACGTTCTACACACGTTTTTTTACTGAAACGTGACAGTGTCGTTGAAGTTTACGTGGCTTCACGAAACACCCTTGTTGTGGTTCACGAGATCTACGTGGACTATGAGTGGATGCTGTTCCACACGTTTCGTGAATCGTGACAACGTATTTCTTGTACGGCGCCACTGAAACGTACGTCTGTGTAGGAGATACCCGTGTCGTGATTCACGGTATCTGTGTGGACGCTGAGTGAGTGGACGTCGTTGAACGTTACACACACATTTTTGAGTGAAAGGTGTATTTCTCGTTTCGACATTGTTGAAGTGTGTGTGCTCACGAGATACCCTTGATGTGGTTCCCCAAATCTACGTGGACTACGAGTGAGTGGACGTTGTTTCACACACGTTTCGTTAACCATGACAGTGTATTTCTTGTTCGGCGCCGCTGAAGTGTTCGTGTGTTCAAGAAATACCCTTGTCATGGTTCACGAAATCTGTGTGACCTATGGGTGAGTGGATACTGTAAGTTGTAGTACCGTTTGACACGTACGACATCAGTGTAACGTGTCGACGGACATTTAATTATCTATCATCTCCGGTTTTGAATGTCACTACCTTTCAACTTGACGAGAGTTCCGACCGACTACC
>MU134497.1:95490-105818 GCA_015039355.1 Ramaria rubella
CCGAACAAACGAATCAGACTCTTGAACAATACCCCCGCATTTATTGTAACTATCAACAAGACAACTGGGCTGAACTTCTTCCAATCCCAGAATTTGCCTATAACAACGCTCTGAATGCAACAACAGGTGTCTCTCCGTTCTTTGCTAACAAAGGTTACAATCCCAACATTTCTGTCCATCCCGAACGCGATCTTGTTTAATCCTGTGCAAAAGATTTTGCAATCGACTTAGACGAACTCCACCAGGAACTCCAAAAGAGAATTTCCAATGCGCAATCCCAATATGAGGAACCCACGAACAAGAAACACTCTCCAGCTCTGGACTTCAAAGTAGGCGACAAAGTCTTTGTCAAAGCTGAATTTTTCTGCACAACCCGACCTTCAAAGAAGCTCACTGAAAAATACCTCGGACCTTTTGATATCATCGCACCCGCAGGTACCAGTAATAGAGCCTTTATTCTCCTGACTACCCGACAGTATGCATGCTGTTCATCCATCTTTCCATGTTTCCATGCTAGAACCCGTGACTCCGAACACAATCCCGAACCGAATACAACCTCCACCTCCGCTGGTTATTGTCAAAGGCGAACCTGAATACGAAATCGACGAAATTATGCACTCCAAGATAGACAATCGCCGACGTTGCAAGATACAATATTTAGTATGCTGGACGGGTTATCAGGGTACCGATGAAGAAACCTCGTGGATTCCTCCTACGGAATTAGGCAATGCTTCAGAGGTTGTTGAAGACTTTCATCCCAAATATCCCGACAAACCCAGTCTGACTCTTCCTTAAACATTTTCCTTCTTTCCCCGATTTTTTCCGATTTTCTCCGATTTTTCCTACATTTTATGTTCAAGATCCTAATTACATTTCCTCTGTTGGCCATCCTCACTTCCAATTCCCGCTCCTGGTGCTGAACCATCCTTTGTACCATGTAGTGAGAATCTGCGTCTCCTCGGAATGACTCCACATGGAACTTGCGTGACGATCGACGGACTTCCGCAACTCTCAGATTTCCTTGACCAGCAACTCCGCTGTTCCTTTCCACCCATATCCACACCTTTCACGACTTCTTCCGCAGTTCCTGGTCGATGGCACATCCTCCCGTCCTTTGTGCATTTGTCGCATGTCGCATTTGCTCCCTCCCCTATCAGCGAACAAAAAATATTCCGAATCCGACATCTTGCACAAGTATACTGTTCGTGTCCGACCCGGTTAATTGCAGATTCGTGAACCCTCCTGCGGGCAATGGTTCTCTCCACCACATCGCTTTTCCTCCCCCAAGACTTTTCCTCCGATTTCTGGTTGGCCTTCCTCTCCTCCTTTTCTGCCTTTTTCCGCTCCGACCTTCTCCACTCTAATTTCTTTGCCACTTCTTTTTGCAACTCCGAAATCTTGCGAATCTGTGCTTCTAAATCGGTCCCCGATTCCGAATCATCTTCGGAAATCAGGTCCTCAAGCGAAATAATCGGCGGCATCGACATTTTAGCTTAGAAGAGGGTAGGGATAAGAAGATCAAGGAACTGACAAGTCGAGCTCCATCCATCACTCTTATATATCACATTAGGGGTTTCACTTAATAACCAAGCAAAACCTCCGATGCTGATCTTAGGCCTCGAGGGCTCGGCCTTAAAGAGGAGATACTGTTAGAACCCAGATTCATTCTCAGCTTTTCCACTTTTCTCCGACATATTCCGATTTGCATTTCTGACTTCCTCCACCCGTTTTTGCTTATCTCCATCCCATCTATATTTAGTCATTTTCATCACAGATCTACATCTTCAGTCTTATGTCCACATTTACTTTCTACCCCTGATCCCATTTTCACTCTGTTTCAGATTTCAGTGTTCGTATCTTTCCGACTCGGATTATATCAATTCGTTATATATGACTCCTCCATGTACTCGTTAATCAGTTCAAATATTGACCCACCTTGACTCGACAACTTCTCACTTCCGTTTCTAAGTTCTATCCAACCCCCAATCTTGTCCGACTCCTCTGACATTCCGACCCTCCGAAATACCAGGACACGAAGGATCCAAGAGGGCACAACCTATAAGTTGAAGCCAACATCCATACGGCTCAATCTCTGACTCCAATCCCATACTCCGACAATTCCAACATCTGACGAGAAGAAATCCAGTTCATAACAATCAACCAAAGACTATTATAATGGAGAACCCAATTAAGAGGTTCTACTCCGGTGATCAAATAACACTATTACGAAGCAGTAATAATGCAATTCAAAGCACTTGTAGCAAGGCTACTAGTCTGGTCAAGATCATACTTGAAACTAAGTGAATGAGCATACAAGGTTCTGATGCTTTGTTTTTATATGCAATATATGGGGAAAGCAGACTTAGAAGACTAGGCTCCGGGTCATAACAATTGAATAGCTGTTCAATTGAAAGACTAAAAAGATAGCCAAGAAACAAGGAGCAAAAAGATGAGACCAACAACAGCAGGTTAAGACTAACTTGAGAGTCGATAAAGTCAAGACTAACACAATCTAGTTAGCTAGACAAAAGCCCTACAAGCAACAATGCCCAGATAAGATAGAGTGTGGTAGCTTTGTGCTGACACAAACTAGTAATCAAGCTAAGGCCCTACAAGCAACAGAGCTTGATTAAATAGAAAGTGTACTACACCCCAACACTGGTTATTGATTAGACTTTGCCCCTACAAGCAACGAAGGATAATCAAATAGTAGTGGTGGTTGTTACTAACACAAGCTATTAATTTAACTTTGGCCCTACAAGCTACAAAGCTTCAATTAATTAGAAGTGATCATACCCAAATCAAGCCAGCAATTGTACTTTGGCCCTACAAGCAACAAAGTATCAACCGGATGGAAAGTAGTAGTTTGCTTACACAAACTAGTAGTCTTTAACTCTGGTCCTACAAACTACAGAGCTCCAACTAAAGCAGCGAAAAGCTGAAGAGATTGTGCCTCACCCTTGCAAGGTGATAAGCGTACTGAAAGAGGCTCCTGCAGATTTTTTCAGCTAGTCAAGTTCTTCAGGCTTGAACTGATTCTGATAGAAGGCTCAGGCTTCAGGCAGAAGTGGGTGTGAAATGTGTTTGATTGCTTGTCTCTAACTAGGCTACCTAGGGCTATATTTATAGCTCTACATCTGAGACATTCTAACTGCTTTTGGAAGGTCTGGAAACCACTGGAAACTGGTGGAAGGTTGTGGCAGTTTCCTTTTATGGACAGACCTTCCAGAAGCTTCTAGCCATTTCTACACTATTAATATATGACTACTGATTGGCTAGAGGGGCTAGTGATGCTATGGCAGTGACACTGCACCTCTGGCTATTAATACCTAATTAGGAAAATAGAGAGAATATAGAAATACTACTAAATTGTGTACATTAATGGTTATGCTGACCAATGAGTTGGCTTACCTCAGCTGCTGAGTTACAAGAAAGGCAACAGCTGAGTTGAAGCTGAGTTTCTGGATTTGGCAAGTATTAGGTCAGCCTCCCAAGTCGTGGACTCTTGTGGACCATTAATGTACACTCAGGCAGCTGTTACAAAAAAAAAGAGATATGAGTACAACTACTAGATAGAAACACTTGGAACCCTATAGGCAGACTCTTGAGACTATAATTACATTATAGGGATCCCTAACACATTGAAAGTTCTTCAGGGGAGAGCATGTATCTGAGATATTCTACTGTAGTCTTGTGAAAGTCGCATTTGTCGGACCTTGCGTGGTGGTTTTTTTGGAGATGTCAGAGAACTTTGCAGACATGTTCTTGGTGTCCTTCCAGATTGTTCGAATAGACTAGGATGTCGTCCAAATAGATGAGACAGAAACATCAAGCATGTGACCAAAAATATTGTTAACAAATTGCTGAAAAGGGCCTGGTGTGTTGGTGAGACCAAAGGGCATAACACACCATTCAAAGGAACCATATCAGGTCCTGAAGGTGGTTTTCCACTTGTTGCCCTCTCTAATGCGGACTAGATGGTAAGCATGTTGGAGGTCAATTTTGCTGTAAATCTGTGCTTTTTCTGGGGCTTTCCAGTAAGTTGGAAAGTTGGGGAAGTGAATATCAATCTTTTTTTGTGATCTTGTTGAGACTGCAGAAATCAATGCAAAGTCAGAGTCCGCCTAATTTCTTCTTCGAGAACAGTACTGGAGCACCATGTGGAGAAAGTGAAGGGCAGATGAATCCTATGGCTAGGGCCTTGTCAATGAACTTTCAGAGTGTTTCTAGCTCAACTGGAGATAGGGAATAAATGGTTCCCAAGGGGGGACTCTCTTCCTCTATCAAGTCAATATTGAGATTGTAAGGTTGGTGATCGGCAAGAATTTCCACTTTCTTCTTGCTGAAGACATTGGAAAACTCATGATATTCCAATGGAACACTGTTGAGATTGGCTGTTGGATCAAGATTTGGGGAAGCATTGATGACTGAAGTGGATTTTCCTTTCAGGATTATGCATAACTGAAAGATCTCTTCATTGTCTAGTTTGAAGAGGCAAGTGAGCACAGAAGCAGGGACTAGGTTGATGGGTGAGTCTTATGAGGATGTCGGAGGGCTGTCTGCGTGAACAGATTTCAGAGTTCTGGAAACCCTGGAAGTGGATTTTGTGGAAAGTGACGTCGGAATTGAATCTTGCTGCTGAGGAATGTGGAATGATATACTACCCAATACCCAGTCAATCAACAGATTGTAGTGGGTGAGCCAGTTGTGTCCTAGCATGATGGAGCAGCTAGAATCAAGCAGTGTTACATACATAGCAACAACCTGATTTTTTCCAGACAGAAAATGGATTGGTATATCAATAGCCTGTGAGATTATGACATTAGAAGTGCTGTTGAAAAGCTTTAGTGGAATCTGTGGAATATTGTGGAATTCCAGTGGAAGCTTGGAAGCAAATGATGAATCTACAAAACAGTGAGTGGAAATGGAGTCCACTAGAGCTTGGATATTAGTATTTGGGGAAATGTCAGAAGTTAAAGGTATGGTAAGAGAATCGGATTGCGAAAGAGTGGAAGCATTGAGTTGAGCCTCAGAAAATGCACAGATGGAATCAAAGCACTGCTCTGGGTCTGTGCGGAGGTCTCAGAACTGCTTATTATTTTTTTGAATCTGTAGTGGCCATAGGTTTGGCCTTGGACTCTGGTTTGCTCAGAGTTGTGGAGGCCACTCATGCCTTTGACTGAGTGCTAAGGGAGGTTGACCATGAGCAATCCTTTGTGATGTCTCTGGGTCGTCTGCAGAACATACACAGATTCTAGTGCATGTGTCACTGTCTTTCCTGCTGGGTCAATTTGCTGTCTTTTCCAAGTATGTTGGGAATGTCTGGAGTCTTGTGGGAATTTGATGCGGTGACAGGCATGATACTTGACAGCACCTACTACTCCATAAAAGATGCCCACTGCACATGCGCCTATCTTCATCATCTTTTGCCAGACCATCATCTCCTGTGCTACTGCCAGTCTGCCAGATACATCATCTCCACATTCATTCCATTTTCATCAATTCTATTTTTCAATATGCCATCCAGCACCCTTGCCACACTCTCCTGTGATTCTTTACAGTCAATCACAAAGCCAGAGATACACGTTGGACCATGGATTGAACTCCCAAACCAACTCTCTCCCCTTGATATTCATTTATCCAGTCCTCCTCCACATGTTGCATATCATTGGTATTATTGTCTTTATGTTGAATCTCCTGAAGGTCCATTCCAAGTATTCCCCTCATATTCTCCTTATTGCATTCACGATTGCATATGGGTATTCGATCAAACCTTTCATGCACCCTTCTACATCATTGGCTTCAACACAAACTTTGAACCAGTAAATGGTTGGCATCGTATCATACTCAGGAATAACTCAAAGAGCACAGACCAGGGACAGAGATTTGCTATGGTTATGTGCCCAAGGACTTCATCAAGCAGGACTTGGCTTTGTTCTCTCTCTGGAGGAGATCTGTATCCAAGTGTTGTGATTGGTTCAAATGTTTCTGAGTCATCATCAAGTCAAGTAGCTCACTTACTCATCCTCAGAGATATTTGATAACCCTGGAATCCTATTGGACGGCTATGACTCATTTTCTTCATATGACTCACTCGTGTCTTTCTTGTGCTTCTATTTCAAATTGTTCCACATGGTCTATTGTCTGTGACTCACTTCTGTTCTATTTCTGGCTTCTATTTCCAATTTGCTGCCACATTTAATTTCATTTCTTCGACCACCTGACTCATTTCTCCATTCCATTACAAACCACCTTCCTGTTTTGGTTTTCTGCCTCTTGCCATTAGTCATTTTTCCTGTCTGCTGTCAATGACATCGTTGTATGGCATACTCACATCATTTGCTGTTCTGCTCATGTATATAAGGCTTGTTTTGCCTTAGTGTACCCCAATTCACCTCTTTCAGTTGGATTCACTTGTCTAAGTCTCAAGCCTAAGTCTTCTAAGTCTACTTCTACTACTACATCTACATCAAGGCCAGCTTTGTCAATCACGTGACACTTGCTGTTGTATCTCGTCTATGCTTACGTCATCATATTATGTCATCATCATCGTCACTGCTACATCATCATCATCGTCTTTGTTCTACCTTTGTTGCTGCTGATAGCAAAGTGCACTGAATCTGACTGTTAATTGGAAGGTCGAGAGTTCGAGCCTCTCTGGGGCAGCCACAAATTTTCAGAAATTAATCCAAAAGACAGTGGGTAGTGGTGTCATTGTTGCATGGCTACTACAGCCATTTGCATTATGTAAGGCATGTGACAATTGAGTTTGAAATAAACTCCCAGCTTGTGAGCATGATAACTTGCTTATTTCTCAACCAATTCCTCTAATTCTTTTTGTGATTAACTTGAATTAATTTATACTAGTGCTTCTATGTATTATTCTCCTTCTAATGTGTCTAAATAAAAAATAGGTTCCATGGGGCACATATGTGCTCATGACCACAATTCTGGTGGCAAAATGACCTGGAACTCATTGAAATAATGATATGCTCTTGCTATACAGTATATCTAGTGCTTTAAAAGTTTTTATCATAAAATTGATCATCACAAGCTTCTCCAGACCTCTTATCCATCAAAGGCAAAAAAAACCTCCTGTCTTTAGAGGGTGTAGAGAAACCAGGATGAATAATAGAGCTTGATAATTATTACCATGCACTAAATTAACTTTATAACTGGCACATATAAACATTTCACTAAGCTAGAGGCCATTTTGCCACCAGAATTGTGGCCATGAGCACATATGTGCCCCATGAGACCTATTTTTTATTTAGACACATTAGAAGAAGAATAATACATAGAAGCACTAGTATAAATTAATTCAAGTTACAGCCATTTCGGGTACATAAGGCGGAGTTTTAAATGTGCTGAATAATCACAATTTCACCACTGCCAGGTATTTTGTGTCTCCCTCCTCAGCCACTGTGATTTAAGCCTTGAAAATTTGGAATAATGGAGTTATATATAATTTAATAAACCCTGTTCAAAAGACCTTCTGTAAAATGCAGTATTTAGCAATGAGGTCTGGCAGGGTAGATTACTCATAGACAGACCAAATCAGCAGATATTGTCCTGGTTCTTTCTGATTATACACTAGTGTATATATACTCATAATCTACAGAGTTAAATTGCTTTATGAATGCTCATTGGTGCCTTAGTAGAAACAATAAATGTCTGCATATAGAGAGAGTCCGTGCTCAATGAAAGAGGAATGTATAAGGACTGTTTATCACATGGATTATGTGTATATTATACTAGCATATAATCAGAAAGAACCAGGACAATATCTGCTGATTTGGTCTGTCTATGGGTAATCTACCCTGCCAGACCTCATTGCTAAATGCTGCATTTTACAGAAGGTCTTTTGGACAGGGCTTATTGAATTATATATAACTCCATTATCCCAAATTTTCAAGGCTTAAATCGCAGTGGCTGAGGAGGGAGACACAAAATACCTGGCAATGGTGAAATTGTGATTATTCAGCACATTTCAAACTCCGCCTTATGTACCCGAAACGGCTGTAATTACAAAAAGAATTAGAAGAATCGGTCAAGAAATGAGCAAGTTATCATGCTCACAAGCTGGGAGTGTATTTCAAACTCAAATTGTCACATGTCTTACATAATGCAAACAGCTGTAACACTGGTGTTCAGCTCAGTGCGCTTTGCTGTTAAAGACCATATTGCTTTTCACTGGAGTTGTGGAAAACATCAGAAATATCGGAATATCGATGGGATGGGCTTGGCTTCAACTTATGGGTTGCACCCTCTTGGATTCTCATGCCCTGGTATTTCGGATTTCTTGACAAGTCGGAATTTGGAGAATGTCGGAATAGTCAGAGATCTATGGAAGGATCAATGACAAGATGGCTAGTCAAGACTTAACTAGTATTTTCAGAAAACATTGGAGAAGAGTGGAATAGTGTTTGAAGAGGATTAAAGGTAAGGATTAGCCTTTCGGAAAAATCGGAGTTTAGACCGGAGATAGGGGTTTTGGGATGTCAGAATGAAGATGATCGGAATACAATCAATATGCGAGACTCATCGTATAAGTCAATATATGTGATAGGCAATATGACCAATGATAATGAACAATCAATATTCAAACTAGAGAAAGAGATGTACAACAAGCATATTTAAGGAATAACTGAGGATGCCGAATTGGAGACATAACAGGTAATGATACAAGATATGGAATTCCGAGATGGGGTGAATACAGAAACAAATACAAAGTCGGAGATAGGACATGTAGATATAAGATCAGGAGATTGATATCTGAAGGATGACTAAGGATGTTTAAAATGGAGATTTCGGAGAAAGTTGGAAAAAGGCTTATCAGAAAAGGAGATTGGTGGAAAGGAGATTGTTGGAAAAGGAGATTTGTTGGGAGATTGTCAGAGGAGGAGTTTCTGAGATTGTCAGAAAATCAGAGAATGGATATGGGTTCTAACATTTGCTATCAGCAGCAACAAAGGTAGAACAAAGACGATGATGATGATGTAGCAGTGACGATGATGATGACATAATATGATGACGTAAGCATAGACGAGATACAACAGCAAGTGTCACGTGATTGACAAAGCTGGCCTTGATGTAGATGTAGTAGTAGAAGTAGACTTAGAAGACTTAGGCTTGAGACTTAGACCAAGTGAATCCAACTGAAAGAGGTGAATTGGGGTACACTAAGGCAAAACAAGCCTTATATACATGAGCAGAACAGCAAATGATGTGAGTATGCCATACAACGATGTCATTGACAGCAGACAGGAAAAATGACTAATGGCAAGAGGCAGAAAACCAAAACAGGAAGGTGGTTTGTAATGGAATGGAGAAATGAGTCAGGTGGTCGAAGAAATGAAATTAAATGTGGCAGCAAATTGGAAATAGAAGCCAGAAATAGAACAGAAGTGAGTCACAGACAATAGACCATGTGGAACAATTTGAAATAGAAGCACAAGAAAGACACGAGTGAGTCATATGAAGAAAATGAGTCATAGCCGTCCAATAGGATTCCAGGGTTATCAAATATCTCTGAGGATGAGTAAGTGAGCTACTTGACTTGATGATGACTCAGAAACATTTGAACCAATCACAACACTTGGATACAGATCTCCTCCAGAGAGAGAACAAAGCCAAGTCCTGCTTGATGAAGTCCTTGGGCACATAACCATAGCAAATCTCTGTCCCTGGTCTGTGCTCTTTGAGTTATTCCTGAGTATGATACGATGCCAACCATTTACTGGTTCAAAGTTTGTGTTGAAGCCAATGATGTAGAAGGGTGCATGAAAGGTTTGATCGAATACCCATATGCAATCGTGAATGCAATAAGGAGAATATGAGGGGAATACTTGGAATGGACCTTCAGGAGATTCAACATAAAGACAATAATACCAATGATATGCAACATGTGGAGGAGGACTGGATAAATGAATATCAAGGGGAGAGAGTTGGTTTGGGAGTTCAATCCATGGTCCAACGTGTATCTCTGGCTTTGTGATCGACTGTAAAGAATCACAGGAGAGTGTGGCAAGGGTGCTGGATGGCATATTGAAAAATAGAATTGATGAAAATGGAATGAATGTGGAGATGATGTATCTGGCAGACTGGCAGTAGCACAGGAGATGATGGTCTGGCAAAAGATGATGAAGATAGGTGCATGTGCAGTGGGCATCTTTTATGGAGTAGTAGGTGCTGTAGAGTATCATGCCTGTCAGCAGAGGACTGGGGTTTGGTGGAAGAAGAGGAAGCCGAATTGTTATTGTTCATCTTCTTCTGTGATTGGTTGGGTCAGGATTCTTGCCTATCTGATTTACTGCTGTTGCCAGAGT
>MU134497.1:106896-126698 GCA_015039355.1 Ramaria rubella
CATCGCTGATACGGTCGGAATAAGACAGTGTGTTAAAGGTAGGTAGTTCCCCTCTTAGATAGACATCCCATAATAAGAGTGGATTGATGAAATGGTATGCAGGTATTCTTGTGCAATTTCGTGTTGGAAAATTTGGATGCGTAAAAAATGTTCAAGATGATGCTTGAGGTCTTGAAAATTCAAAGATTGTAAAATTCCATGTTGAATTGTCATTGAAGTATCATGGTGTTGTAATTCCTAGATGAAAAATAGTGTGTCAGATTTCTCTAATGTGGAGAAATGTCAGAAAATGTCGGAAATTGGAAAATTGTGAAGTTGGAAAACTTGGAGGTGGAAATTGAAGTCAGAAATCTTGAAGTCGGAATCTTGGAATCAGGAATTGAAGTCGGAAATTGAAGTCAGAAATCAGAATCGGAGATTTGTAGTCGGAAATAGGGAATCGGAAAATGTGACATTGGAAATCGTGAATTCAGAAAATATCAGAAAATCTGGAGTTGAGTCAGAAAATATTGGAAAACGTGGAGTCGGAAAAATATTGGAAAACTGGAAGTCAGAAATCGGAATCAGAGATTTGAAGTTGGAAATCAGAAAATCCAATGAAGGAAATTACAAAAGTGAAGGCTCTCATTGAGAATGTTGCTGTGATACTGGTTTTCAACAGAATTGGAAAATGGAAATAGTATCGGAAATGTTCAGAAAATGAGGTGGTGCCCTTGGTTGAAAGACTTTGGAAAAAGAGGATGAGAGCAAGATGATTCCATGATGGTCTGGAAATTGTCAGGTATTGTGGAAAGACTGGAATCAGAATGTCACTAACAAAGTCTTGGGTTTTATCCAATGATTGAGATGGATAAAGGAGTTGTCCATGTGATAGGGATGGAAAAGATGAATGTTGTCAAATGTTGAACAGGATTGAAGACAACTTGAGGCATTAGTAAGAACAAAAGGCATAACACACCATTCAATAGAAATCATAATGAAATCTGAAGGTGGTTTTCCATTTGTTGTCCTTTGAATGCAGAACAGATGGGTGTTGACAAGGACCATAGATAGTGATTGTTGAAATATAGAGGGTCGGAAAATGTTGGAAAAATCGGTGTTGGAGAATGGATGTCAGAGAAATCGGTGTTGGATTTCAAAGAAATCAGTGTTGGAGAAATCTGCTGATAATTGATGCAGAACCAGAAAGGCCACCTTCTTTCTTCTGCAAGGAAGTATCGGAGTACTGTGCAGAGAAAAATGTTGGGTGCGTCCTATAGCTAGAGCCTCGTTAATGAACTGTCGGGGTTATTCCAGCTCAACTAAAGATAAGGAATAAAGTTTTCCTAAGGGGTGATTCTCTCCCTCTCACAAGGCGAATTGAAGGTTGTTTGGAAAAGTGGAAGAATTCATGGTCGTGACGGATTTTCCTTTTGATTAATGAGTTGCTGGAAATCTTGTATGTGTCGATTTGCTAAGACAAAACTTGTCAAGGCATAGTCTAGGATGACACAGATTTGAGTGGGTCAGAGGGTTGTCCACTTTCAGATTTGTGGAATTGTGAATTGCAAGTTGCCACAGGGACATATGTCGGAGTTGGAGTCTTGACTTGCTGTTGAGGAATGCGAAACTAGATACTACCCTATACCCTGTCAATCAACAGATTGTAGTTGGGGGGTCAGTTGTGTCCCAGCATGTGAGAACAGTCAAAATCAAGTGGTGCTACACCATATGGTAGTAACAGCATGGATTGATTGCTGGACAGATGGATGGATTGGCATATTAATAGCCTACTGGATTTATGACTAGGTTGTGGTCAGAGGGTTGAAGATTAACCTTTCGGAAAAACGTGGGATTCCAAAAGCAGTGTTTTAGACTTGAGGAAAAATCGGAAATGTTGGAAAACATCAGAAAGTTGGAAAACAATAAGAAGTGGAGGTTGTCCACTAGAATTCGGATTTAACATGGAGGATGGTGTTGGGAATCATAAAGAGTGGTGTTGGAGGTTTTGGGAAAATGATAAGATATCAAATTTGGGATTATAGGAAAGTGTGGAAAGAGCCTTGGAAAAATGTACAGAGTGTTGATGCCGATTTGACTGTACTGAGGTCTTTGGAGCTGTTTAGACTTGCAAGTTGGAGCCTGTGTGATGTGCTGATTGCAGCTTGGATTGTAGCTCTCTTATTGGAAGATGATTTGGGACAATTCTTTGTACAGTGACCAGGTAAAAGATGTCAGAAAGTCTTGGTTTCGGAGATATCTGAGTTTGGTTGGAATGTACGCAAGGAACTGGGAAAAAAAGGGTGTGGAAGGTAAGAATGAAGGGTAGGTATTCTCCTTGGAAACTTGATCGATCTTGATATCTTCATTGTCATGTTTGAGCTTGTCACCATTGTCAGAATTGCATTGAGGATTGACATCATTGCCATTGAAAAAAACTGGTGTTGTTGAAAAGTTCTCCTAGTTGGTCAGAAGGGTTGCTGGTAAGGACATAGATGGCATCAGATGTAGGTGATCGGAATTGGAGATCAGAAGTTATTGTAAGAATCAAGAGTGGTAGTTTCAATATACTGTTAAACACCATATTGCTTTTCACCGGAGTTGTGGAAAACATCGGAAATATTGGAATATCAGGATTGGATGGGCTTGGCTTCAACTTATGGGTTGCACCCTCTTGGATTCTCATGCCCTGGTATTTCGGATTTCTTGAAAAGTCGGAATTCAGAGAATGTCGGAATAGTCAGAGATCTATGGAAGGATCAATGACAAGACGGCTAGTCAAGACTTAACTAGTATTTTCAGAAAACATCGGAGAAAATCAGAGAAGAGTGGAAAAGTGTGTGAAGAGGATTAAAGGTAAGGATTAGCCTTTCGGAAAAATCGGAGTTTAGACCGGAGATAAGGGTTTCAGGATGTCAGAATGAAGATGATCGGAATACAATCAATATGTGAGACTCATCGTATAAGTCAATATACGTGATAGGCAATATGACCATGATAATGAACAATCAATATTCAAACTAGAGAAAGAGATGTACAACAAGCATATTTAAGGAATAACTGAGGATGCCGAATTGGAGACATAACAGGTAATGATACAAGATATGGAATTCCGAGATGGGGTGAATACAGAAAAACGAATACAAAGTCGGAGATAGGACATGTAGATATAAGATCAGGAGATTGATATCTGAAGGATGACTAAGGATGTTTAAATGGAGATTTCGGAGAAAGTTGGAAAAAGGCTTATCAGAAAAGGAGATTGGTGGAAAGGAGATTGTTGGAAAAGGAGATTTGTTGGAGATTGTCAGAGGAGGAGTTTCTGAGATTGTCAGAAAATCAGAGAATGGATATGAGTTCTAACATTTGCTATCAGCAGCAACAAAGGTAGAACAAAGACGATGATGATGATGTAGCAGTGACGATGATGATGACATAATATGATGACGTAAGCATAGACGAGATACAACAGCAAGTGTCACGTGATTGACAAAGCTGGCCTTGATGTAGATGTAGTAGTAGAAGTAGACTTAGAAGACTTAGGCTTGAGACTTAGACAAGTGAATCCAACTGAAAGAGGTGAATTGGGGTACACTAAGGCAAAACAAGCCTTATATACATGAGCAGAACAACAAATGATGTGAGTATGCCATACAACGATGTCATTGACAGCAGACAGGAAAAATGACTAATGGCAAGAGGCAGAAAACCAAAACAGGAAGGTGGTTTGTAATGGAATGGAGAAATGAGTCAGGTGGTCGAAGAAATGAAATTAAATGTGGCAGCAAATTGGAAATAGAAGCCAGAAATAGAACAGAAGTGAGTCACAGACAATAGACCATGTGGAACAATTTGAAATAGAAGCACAAGAAAGACACGAGTGAGTCATATGAAGAAAATGAGTCATAGCCGTCCAATAGGATTCCAGGGTTATCAAATATCTCTGAGGATGAGTAAGTGAGCTACTTGACTTGATGATGACTCAGAAACATTTGAACCAATCACAACACTTGGATACAGATCTCCTCCAGAGAGAGAACAAAGCCAAGTCCTGCTTGATGAAGTCCTTGGGCACATAACCATAGCAAATCTCTGTCCCTGGTCTGTGCTCTTTGAGTTATTCCTGAGTATGGTACGATGCCAACCATTTACTGGTTCAAAGTTTGTGTTGAAGCCAATGATGTAGAAGGGTGCATGAAAGGTTTGATCGAATACCCATATGCAATCGTGAATGCAATAAGGAGAATATGAGGGGAATACTTGGAATGGACCTTCAGGAGATTCAACATAAAGACAATAATACCAATGATATGCAACATGTGGAGGAGGACTGGATAAATGAATATCAAGGGGAGAGAGTTGGTTTGGGAGTTCAATCCATGGTCCAACGTGTATCTCTGGCTTTGTGATCGACTGTAAAGAATCACAGGAGAGTGTGGCAAGGGTGCTGGATGGCATATTGAAAAATAGAATTGATGAAAATGGAATGAATGTGGAGATGATGTATCTGGCAGACTGGCAGTAGCACAGGAGATGATGGTCTGGCAAAAGATGATGAAGATAGGCGCATGTGCAGTGGGCATCTTTTATGGAGTAGTAGGTGCTGTAGAGTATCATGCCTGTCAGCAGAGGACTGGGGTTTGGTGGAAGAAGAGGAAGCCGAATTGTTATTGTTCATCTTCTTCTGTGATTGGTTGGGTCAGGATTCTTGCCTATCTGATTTACTGCTGTTGCCAGAGTTGTTATTGTTGGAAGGGGTGGTGTGGTTGACCTCACCTTGTCGTTCCTAATAACAACTGTTGATGGTTTGCCCAAGTTGTTGGAGTTCCAGTAGCGTGTCAGCCTTTTCCCAGGTTGCAAGAATATTTTTAATATAATCAAGAAGTTTAGTATAAAAACTCCTACAAAGGGCAGCGTTGCCCCAATTAACTCTAGCGGCAAGGTGGTTGAACTCTACAATGAACTTGGTAATGCGTTGGTTGTCGTGCATTCAGAGATTGTTGAGTTCAGTTTCTGCATTTCCAACAGGATCGTAAGATCTGAAATTCTCTCAGAGTATTGTTGTGAAGTCCTGATAGCTGGTAAGCCAAGACGGGTCTTCAAAGGCGTTATCGTGTAAGAGTTCCGGCTCGAAAAAATCTACAGCTGTCCCTTTAAGAAAAGAGATAGCATAAGTACCTTTCACTTCATCACTAGGAAAAGTCTGATGACGGTCACAGAACTGGAGCTTGCACTGAAGAAGGAAGGGCTGGAGTTTTTGGGAATCCAATCTGTCGAAGATGTCAGGATTGCAGAGTTTGGTTTTTCTGGTTTGACCCTTGTTTGGAGTTCCCATGTGCTTGGCTATCTGTTTCAAAGCTTTTAGCATAGGCTTTCCTTCATCTTCATCATTGTCATCATCATCCTTGTTGCTGTTGTCAACATTGTTGTCGTTGCTGGGGTTGCCTTCTGGTTTGTCATTTGGGAAACCAGGTTTAAAGGCTGTTAGATCCCAGATCTGACTTGTGTTATTCTGACATTACATATTCCGATAAGCCCTTTTCTGCTTATTTCTGACATGTCCCCATTTATTATTCTTAGTCACGACTCCATTTCGATATTATCCCCATACGTCTTATCTTGATTCCCGTATTCACTCCGACTTTGGAACTCCATATCACACACCCTTATCTTCCATTTCCGATTTTCAGAATCCCACATGTTCTTAAATATGTTTTCTTTCGATCAAGCTTCTTTAGCTTGTATATCTTATATCTTATATCATATATCTTATACCCTTTTCACATATCTCACATCCTTCATATCGCGTTACCCCAACTTGTTATTCCAAATAACTTGTAAAACCCTATACACCTGATATCCCGCTCATCCTATATCATTAAACCTTTATTACACTTCATCGCTCCAGAACCTCTACCTGCAATAAGGCTTTCAAACCTTGTTTGGTATTCCGTTTATTCCAATTATCCAATATCCTGATTATTCTGATTATTCTGATTATTCTGATCCTACCTCATCTGACATTCCGAAACCCTCCTTGATTACACTCGCTTTCCAGTAAAGCGAACCCTTACTTGATATTGATTTATCCTTACCCCTATCCCATCCCGCATTGATTATTCCATTCCCGAATACCCGAAACCCCCACTCATCTCTGATAAGTCTCAACGTATCATTGGCACTGACCTTCCAAATAGACCCAACCAATCAGAACCCCAATAACACCTTCTGGTCTTCAATCTGAAATACCAGGGCACTAGAAATCCAAGAGGGCGAAACCCATAAGTTGAAGCCAACGCCCATATAGATCAGTCTTCGGATCTCCGACTTCCGAGTCATCCAATATTCCATGCCTTTCTGAATATTGTGACTACCGATTTCGGTCAAGGAGAGTTTCGACCAAATCCAACCCTCACATCAAATCTGGCATTTTTAACAAAGGCTCTAATTCCGGTGGTTGTGTGGGATCTGGTGTTAGAAGGCATAGTGAATGGATCAAGAGTTTTAGTTTGAATATACTGCTATGAACTAGATTCTCCTTGTCAGAATGTCAGAATTGTTTGAATGTCGGGATTCGGAGTTCAGCATTCAGAAACATACGAACGTTGGCTTCAGCTTATAAGTTGGGCCCTCTTGGATCCTTTGTGTCCTGGTATTTCAGAAAGTTGTAATATCAGAGAGATTGGAGATGTCGGAGAAGTTGGAGAATGGAAGAGACAGAGATGAGAAGATATCGAGTCAAGGTGGATCAATATTTG
This sequence comes from Ramaria rubella, assembly GCA_015039355.1. Taxonomy (NCBI): domain Eukaryota; kingdom Fungi; phylum Basidiomycota; class Agaricomycetes; order Gomphales; family Gomphaceae; genus Ramaria; species Ramaria rubella. The sequence goes on from MU134497.1 coordinate 113,634, forward strand.
AACTGAGGAACAAATATATAACAAATACATACAGTCTGAGTCGGAAAGATACAAAATGCAGAAATCCAAAATGGAACAAATACAGGATTAGAAGTGAGGATGAATATAGATATAAGACCGAAGATGTAGATCTTGATAGGAAACAACTAAATATAGATGGAAATAAGTAGAATGGATGGAGTGAATCGGAAAACATATCAGAAATGTGAATCAGAATATGTCAGAGAAAGGCAGAAAACCTGGGAATGAATCTGGGTTATAACACCAACTCACCTCTGACATATGTGTACCCCCTCCATTCCCTTACCAATCACTATGACCACTCACCAACAAGCTGTAACATATCAGACTATGATTGCCAAACACAATTTGAAGGGGCGAAGAGTGAGGATGAATCATTTAAATCTGGTTGATACACTAATCCTGACAGCCAACTAGGAAGATCTGTATCTGAACATTAGAAAAGACAGATGGAAGGTATGCCAGTCATCTGAAGTTGAAGTGGTAAGTTGAAACTAGGTGCATGCATGATGCCAACAAGACCAAAAATAATTAAAGTGAGGGTACAGCACACACACAAGGATGACGAATAACTTGCCACAAGGTTCAAAAGAGTCAAAATGGTGAGTGAGGGCATGGAACACGCACCAGATAACTCACCCCAAGCATTTATCCCTCAACGCAGTTTTGACTTTCACACACCTGAAGCCTATACAATTGTTGAGTCCTAGCCAACTTCTATTCTTCCACTAAACTGGTGAGCACCTCCAATCCAAGCACTACTTCTGTTCTTCTTATTATCTATTCGTGACTCATATGATTGATTACTGACTTATTCCCCTTGTCTTTTAGACACCTCAGGTCAGCAGGTCATGGTAGCCTTCTCTCCTCAACCAGCTGCCATACCACCCCACCCTCTCCTTGTCCTGCCATGTCATGCCCATATGCTCCACCTCAGGTAGTGTCACACCCTCCTTCACCAACCCCAGACCCATCTGCATCCATCAATAGCAGCAGGCAGCGCCACACTTTGCATGAAACCATGCAAGTCAACTATGTCAAAGCCAAGCTTCTTCTCAGGCTCATGTGTGAGTTGAAACATTTGGCATGACTGCACAGCAGCTGCAGGATGCCAAGAACAGCAATGGGACACACATGGAACAGAAATGTGAGAGTCCAACACACATGAATGTACTGCTTGCTGGCCCCACCTTACAGACAATGTCCAGATTGGCCTGAAAAGGCCTTTGCATCTTTAGCATTAAGCTGCACTTCAAACAGTCTGGGCAATTTTGTCAGGTAATCAGATACAATCTCATCTGATTTAATCCTCCATTTCAAATGATGTTTTCTGAACATTGATTTTATCCCACACTTCAACGATTGAGATTCTTAATCATTGATTCCGATGGATTATTGATTGGCTTTACAGTTGTTCGGCATTGATAGTATTGACCTGTGCCATTTTGTGTATATTGATTGCATGTAGTGCTTCAGAAGGAGTTTTGAGTTTGATTTAAACAAGGTGAAATCTGGTAGCTGTACTAGGGATTTAAACATGATGAAATCTTCCCTCCTTTAATTCAAGGAGATGATTAATCTTTTCAACTGAAGTCATTGACTGTAGCTCATCAACGGCTGTAAAATAAGCTTCCAAAGTTTGTACATATCATTTTATCTAGGATATCCACCTGCTCATTTAGAAAATACATCTTATTCTTGTCAAGACCAAAGATACATGAGGGCTTGTGCCAAACCTACAGTATACCTGCTCAGAATTCTAGACAAACGTAACTTACTAACTTACAAATTCAGAGTACCATATCAACTGATTACTTGTTCTTTCGTAATTTAATCTCCAACACAGCGGGGATTTCAATATTTAAACTCAGTTTGAATTACAATTTAAATGTATAAACTATATTTCAAGTTTAATTAGATATTCAAAGCAATCTTAAACTTGAAGTTCACAATGTTCATAGAACATTAGTTTGTATTTTAAGTTTTCATTTCCATCCTGCAACAATCTAAATCACATATTAAATATCAAATACAGACTTAATTACAATGTTAGCCACAGTTTCAAGTAAAAATTGCTGTAAAACTTAGGATTATATTCCAAGTTTTTTCTCACTGGGAAATCTTCATCACAATTTCAAATTGCAACAGAAATTTCTGCAAACTTTTAAATTTCAAGTGAAAATTGGTGTTCAAATATAGGATGAAACCAAATATTGAACTTGAAGTTATATTCCACCTTTAAAGCAATTGCCCGATCAATGGGCGATCAATGGGTGATCATCACGAATTGGTTGCCTGATCACCGCATGACATTGAGTACAGGTATGAAAAAAAAAACATGTAAACTACAATGGGAGACTGTCAAAGTAGGCACTCATGGCATGCCCGTTACTGTGCTTCAATCAGTGAGAGTGTGGCCTCTGGAACTTCAAGGCACTCCTCCAACCCGCACCATTCCTCAGGACAGCTTTACCTCAGCGAATATCCTCCAATCGAATCTGAAACCATACCTCGCACGATGATGTCCAATATCCCATATTGAGGCCACACACAGCCCATTGCGAGTGCTTAAGCCACCACAAGTCTTCAGAGCATTGCTCTTTATTCCCTAACAAACTATTAGCATGATTAAAAGATGTGATATACTTATTTCAACATACCAGTATATATATGATAGACACCACAAATGAGATCCATTTCCGTATCAGAAATTTCATCATCATATAACAGTGTACCATCAGGACACTTCCACGAGCGGCCGAGGGCGACACTGTCGAGTGATGGACCTTCTAAGGCAGCAAGGGCACCGAGACTCTCAATTGCAAGTCACCACACAATGCCTCCTCGAAGGAGAGCCACACGGGCACGTGGCAGCCTTAAAAAGTCATCCCAGGCACGCATGTAGGTGGCATAGTCAACTATGTCTGGGATGTATCGGGGCGGTCTAAATCCGAGGTCATAGTGTTCCTTTGCGCCCTCAATGTCCACAGAGATTGGCTTAGGACTGGTGTGGGAACTGAGGGTAAGGAAGGGAAGACCATGAGCTACAAGATATCATACAACATCTTCACAATATGGACCACATTGCATACGAAGGCACTGGATAGCAGTTTCAGCATCTTGGATGGCCACATGCCAAGGCAACACTTCAACAGGGTTAGCACTGAGTGTACCAATGAAAAAGAACACCGTGGAGTTGAGTGTTTTTTTTCGTTACACTCAAGTTAAGCATGGGTTTGTCCTGCAGGGTAGTCCTCAGAAAATGTGGGCTTCTGGGATTAAGGTCCCAAAGCACCTCTGATATCTGAGGCAGTGCATCACGTTCTGTGTGAAGGAATTGGTGCAAAAAATTGGTGATCGGGAGTTGTAGCTTGGAAGATATGGGAGCCTTTGTGTTACCCAGGATTTTTCGTAAAACATCCCACTTGATTTCAGTCTTCAAGGGTTTGTTGTATGAGGGATCTCCCAAAACAAAACCATAACAGTAGTACAGTATGTCCTCTGGATCAAAACAATCCAAGTAGGAATATATGTCCTCACCATCGCCAAAAACACCTGTCAAATCCTCGCGATAAAGATGTATATCATCGCTGGCACGAAGATCCATGATGGGGGTGGATTTTGGGGCACTCTTTTTCCCCTTATTCCTCACACCATAATATGGATCATCTCCATACATCTCATTGATCTCGTCATTGGTGCCCCATAGGTCGCTGTCATCGTAGGACTCTGGTTCGGTGTCCAGATCAAATTCAGTCATAGGTCCCATTCATTGCAATAGCTGGTGAATATTCGCTGGGTTTTGGTATATTGATCCCAGTGCTCGTCGAGGGAGTTCCTTGTGATCCGGGTACGGATATGGTGCCTGTCAATCATAACCCAGTGATATACCATGGCACCCTTCTTACTCAAGGGTATGTTATGACTTTGAGCATTTTTTTCGCGTGCCTCTCATTGTTGTTTCTCTGATGCGGTCTCCTAGCCAATACATATGCATTTTATTGGTGCCTGTGTTCTAAAAACTCTCTCCAGGTCTCACCTCAACGTTGACAACTCTCTTGGGGACAGGGTGGGAAGGACAATGAGGAGGCTCCCTGTGAGGACTCCTCAGGTACGAATTGCAAGTTCGTGATAGGCCTGCTTCCACAACACATCTCTGATATCAGTGGGGGTGGGGTAATACTTGGTGGCCACAGCATGTTTTGCAGACTGTATGTCATCTTTCATACCATAACATAGCCAAACAGGAACATTGGCGTGAATGAGTGACGGTACTTGCAAGAGCCATTGGCAATTTACGACGTCAACAAACATGCCAACATGCTGCACTTTGAAATCGGTCATCGGTGAGTTGCATATGCCATTAAGCCATTCCGGATGAATCCTATATTTTTCGTTTAACACCCTGTACCAAGCTGGCTCATTGATATGAGCTAGTTGGGGGGTGGTGTGTAACAAAATTGCAAAGGAGCAGGTGGCCATCAGTGGGAGAAAAGATGCGATGCACTTCATCATCTGGCTGCGCGCATACTGTTCATTCTCTAAGGCAAAGTTCCATTTGAACTGCGAAGGTAACGGACAAATATCACAATCTAAGGGCATAAAATGCTGTGACTCGTGCACCAGACCCATTGCAAATTGCACCAATGATTTTTCCAAACAAGACCATTCCGCTAAAACGTCGGGGGCTAAAACCCAAAACTGTTGACAACATTGGATGGGGACAGTGTGAAATGTGTAAGATAAACGTTGAAACATTGGATGATGGAATTGATGCAATGGAGTCACGTATCCTAAGAAAGGATGTGCATTGAGCTACCAACCAGGAATGAAAGAGTCCTTTGGATGCCAATAATCAGGATGAGACTGGGTGTAGGGTGGAATGTTTGAGGGAAGCACATGCCCTTGTGGAGAGACGAAGACCAGACCGTCTTGAGTGATGAAAGTTTTCAACACGACAGGGTAGTCGCAAGGATTTGATAACAATGTCGAGCTCAGAAGTTCACGGAGAGATTAGAGTGAGAGGGGAGAAATTCACTTGGGTTGAGACCTGTGGCAAGGGAAGAGAAAGAAGAGTTGTTCGCTGGGGTTGAGACCTGTGGCGAGAGGGAAGAGAAGGAAGAATTGTTCACTGGGGTTGAGACCTGTGGCAAGAGGGAAGAGAGGGAAGAATTGTTCACTGGGGTTGAGACCCATGGCGAGAGGGAAGAGAGGGAAGGATTCTTTGCTGGGGTTGAGGACCCGTGGCAAAGTGGTGGTGAGAAAGCTTGTGTGACTGTGACAAGGCATGTTAATGGCATCGATTGGCACCTTACTAATTAGTGCCTTCTCCCGTAACCAGCGCCTCAGCCCAGCTCCGTCCAGGATTTCAAAGTCCCTCCTCCTCATCGTCCTTGCGGTATCAACTGCTGGGACTACCTTCGTCCCCTAAGGTATCAACCTTGGGGACTTTTTTCTTCTTCATCTCCAAGGTATCAACCTCAGAGATGATCCTCCCCTTCTTCTTCATCCCCGAGGTATCAACCTCAGGGACAATTCTCCCCTTCTTCATCTCCTAACGTATCAATCTCTTCATCCCCGAGGTATCAACTCTGCTCGTCTCAATTTCTGTGGTACCAACCTCAGGGACTGCTCTTTTTTGTTCTGGATTTCATCAGCAGATCCACGCTGGTCGCCTGCTCACTTCTCAACCTTCGTCAGCACATCCACACTGGTTGCCTGCTCACTCCTCAACCTTCATCAGCAAATCTTGTCTCAGCTCCTGTGGTACCAACCTTGGGGACTGTTCTTTTTTTAGTCAGGTTTATCTCCTGTTCTGTACTTCATCAGCAGATCCACGCTGGTCACCCGCTCACTTCTGACCCTTTGTCAGCAAATCACAACCTCAGGCAATGGATCCACAAATCCACAAATCAACTTCCAGCATGGTTGGTCGCCCATTCCGGATGCATCAGTTTCTCTGGTGGTATCAACCCCAGACAAGTTCTTCTTAGCCTGCATGCACTTATGGCGATTTCGGGCATACCCAGAAGAAATCACAATATCACTCTATAATTCCTAGCTGCTGGGTATGCACATCTCAAAACAAGTTGCTGGCTACAACAGCATACCTTACCAATCTCACCGTGTCAACTCGCCGATCATTAGAGTGATCCATGAGAAATTCTCTTCGAATGGCTTCAGTGTAGTTTCACGATGAATTGCCGGTTTGCTCTTGTACCAAGTATCGTCATAGAGTATACATGGCCATCCACACGGTGCCTCATGTCGGGTGTTCGCATTAGCTGCACTTCAAATTCTTGTAGTGGGCTTTGATCCTTGAGAAGAGAATATATTGGCATCCTCCATTCGTTGTCGATTGATAATTGCCAACTCTTTTTCTAAATCGTGGTGCCATGGGATGGTTTTAACTCGAAGCACATCTTCAAGATCTCCCTCCTCGCCACTTTCTTCGGAGCTCATTCCATCTGTGCCCAACAGCTGCACAAGTCTCTGGAGCCATTCCCAGATGACCAAGTCACTCTCTGAATTGGCACTTTTCAGCACGATGATCTGTGTGACAATGTGCAGCCGGTGCTTGTACTTCTACAAAATGACAATTGTGGAAATTTGCATTTCAACAGAGGAGTGACTTACATTCCGTCACCTAGTGGACTGTCGTGCTTCCTGGCCGGCCATGACATGTTTAGTGAGGAGTCTAGTCTCGGGATTCCTGCTCCCCCGTATGAGTGGTTTGGGGCTGGAAATCCTTCCAAACCACTCTCAAATGTTTGATCTTTTCTTTGATCAAATCAATCTTATAAGCTTGTGACCTCTCTGGCAAATAGAATTCCAAGTGTTTTGCCTCTAAGCGTTCCACCAAGAGGCTAATCGCCTTCACGTTCCATTCAGAAGTGAGGCTACCCTTCATATCCAGACGTAATTTATCCAAGTTGGGTTGATTTTTACGGTCAGTTTGGAATTGTTTTGCAACCAGTGGTGGAATAGTTTCATGGTGAACATGTCCCCATCCTGAGTAAGATCGAGTGTATCTTTGAATATCCCCCATACAATTGCCTTTGAATTTGTAAGTTTATCTCATGTTTAAAGTTGATCCTCCTTCTTACCAAGTATTGCAATCGTATCGCCATTTATTCTTCTTTTTTCTCAGCTATTAAGGCTTCATCAATTGGCTTCCTACAGCCTCGTCGTCCTTGGTTCTTGTCGGGGGTCCGTGAATTCGCCAAAACAATCCTCAAACTTTCCTGGATCAATTTTGACAACCTCACTTCTCCTTCATCTTGATAAGGGGACTCATCTCTGGCCTTGCTGTCCATAGATCGTCTAGGATCATCACTTGGTGACCCAGGCTGTTCAGTCTCCTGTAGACAAAGAAAGGTTCATAGACGGGCACCTATACACATTATTCTACTACCTTTGCTTTATGTGCCACCAATACTGTTCGTCCCGCGATTCCCTGATACCCCTTACGCTTCATCAAGGTAGCAAATGATGGCCACACTCTCTTTTGGGGCTGACCAGAATTATCTTGCTCTATCACATCTCTAACCTCTGAAGGTGATCCCATGGCCTCTCCTGCATGTGTTTGAGTCACGCAAACTTGCTTTTGAACAATCGCAGCCATCTTGTCTTCCTTCAGAGCTTGAAGCTTCTGCAGTTCTAATTTCATATTAGAAATATCCAATTCTTTCTGCATCTGTTAGCAGCATTAGCACGCTTAATGTCAGCATATTCACAAAACTTGTATTCATCATTGCAAGCATTTCCTGCATCTTTGCAATGAGCATATGCTCCAGAGCTTCTTCGGCACACATTCTCTCCTGCATTTCCACTTTGTGGATATCAGTCTGCTGTTGTAATGCTGCTCGCATATGTTCTTCATACATTTGGAGCATCATTGTTTGTTGTGATAATGTAGCTTGCAAAATCTTCAGCATCTATGAAAAAGAAGCTTGAGGATCAGAATGGAACCTCGAAAGGTATGCACCATGGCTTGATCCGCTGCAGTTTTTCTTAGTTTTTTGATTCTAGTGCTAGAGTGTGATTTCTCCAAGTGGAGTTGTTCGTGCAGCTTTGATGAATGGCTTGCCTCTACAACCTGTAATTTGATTGAGGGTTGATCTTCCTATTGTAAGTGATGAGTGGAACCTACTGTTGCATTCTCCAGAGATTGTTTGCTACTCGCTTGGGTTTCATCGACACTCATAGGGACATCACCGGTCAAAATGGAATCTACAGTGAACTCTGCTTCCATTGTATCCGTATCGGTGTATTCTCCTCGATCGTCTGATCCCCAAAGTGGTGGATCTATGGGCATTGTGGTAGGGGCTTGCCTAGGCATCAGCGCACTGCAGAACGTGAACAAGGGATAAGAGAACCTTCTCTGGGTGCATTCATGCTTCGGTAGGAGAGAATTAAATCGTTTGGGTTGATACCAAGGTGATCTACATGTGTATACATGTACCGCTGCTCTTATAAACTTCAATATGGCTTACTAATTGTCAGATTAAACTTGGATAGACCAATTGATGCCATACTGGCCTTACATGCATTATTATTACTTTCTTTGTTATGTACTTATTATGCTCTAAATCTATTCAATATGACAATAAAAGATGCTTTCATTTCAACACTACATAAACATCATATGACGTCCATTGCATGTACATAGTAACTTTTATATTCTACATTTGGATTTCATTCAACTTTAAGATCACTATAAGTGACCTTGGCAAAAACCTCAATATATAACAAGTTTTTTGAACCGAAAAGGCAATGAAAAAGTCAATGGATAAGAGTTTATCCCTTGGATAATCATTCTTCCATATGGAGTAAATGTTCTGCCTATGGCAGAATGATTATCCAAGGGATAAACTCTTATCCATTGCCTTTTTCATTGCCTTTTCGGTTCAAAAAACTTGTTATATATTGCCTATGGGTGAATGATTATCCATTGGATAAACATTTATCCATCAGGTTTTTCCTTGCAAAAACTAAAGAAAAATGTTGGATTATTCATTGGCTAATAGTTTTGAAAAATCTCATGAAAATCTCATATATTTTACTAATTTTCTCACCTTTTTTCTACTATGAAATCTTGGATAAATTTTGGTTCTTTTCTGTTGAAAATGTCAATGAAAACCAAGATTGTCCTTGCATTTTTGTGGCATGAAATCAATGAGTAAATTCATTATTTCTCACATTTTACATCCATTTCCCATGCCTAGAAATGTGAAGTATGTACCAGATTTTCAGGTCCTAAAACTTGATAAAAAAGCAGCATTTTTGGGAGATTTTTCAACCAGAACAGTGAATGAATAATCTGTAAGGGAAAAGCATTTTTATCACATTTTTTACACTAAAAATATGCTCATGCCCCCAGTGATATCACATCCATTGCATGTACATAGTAACTTTTATATTCTACATTTGGATTTCATTCAACTTTAAGATCACTATAAGTGACCTTGGCAAAAACCTTCCATTGCATGTACATAGTAACTTTTATATTCTACATTTGGATTTCATTCAACTTTAAGATCACTATAAGTGACCTTGGCAAAAACCTCATGTAAACTATTCTCAACTGCCCTTGTTTTGGCTCAAAGGAGCTGATTTTGCTCCCGAGTCAACCCAGGCACGAAAGGATTCTCACGATGGTTGGTTGCAGCTGATATGATTGCAGCGACTAGGGCAAATGGGGGAATAGAATCCCCCTCAAGCTAAGGATCAGTTGGTAAAAAGAATAGAAACACATTTATCAGTTACTTACTGTGAGCACCTCAAGTTTGAGGCCGCATAGATGCTCATCCTGGAGGTTGCACATAATGTTGCACGTGATCCAAAGCTGCGTGGCAATATCCCCCAAGGGGTGTTCCCTCTCGTGATGTTTGTCCACCATTGGGGTAGTGGGCGAAGGCATGACAGGGAGAGGGGCGGTTGGAGGTGGTGATCAAAGCATGGGGGCAGATGTGCGGAGATGTGGGGATACTGGAGTATTACTTAAGGGGTCTGGTGCTTGGGAAGAGTGTGGTGTAGTGCCATGGCATGATTGTATGAGGTCAAGGAGCAAAGGGGTGTTTCGTATTCTGATATGGGGATACAGCGTTGGGGTTTTTTGTTTGGATTCATGGTAGAGGTTGAAGACAAAAAACCTTCAGGCGCGCAACTCTGATTAAATACTAGGTCAGGGTACCAAATCTTGTTTAGGAATAGATTTATTGAATGTGTCAGTGAGTAATTGTCAAGCTTATGCTCAAGAGATGCAAGGCTGACAGTGAAGAGAAATTAATCTTCACAATATCTCCCCTTCCTGTTGCCCCCTCCCATCACCCACTCCCATCACTCACTACGCACCACAGATATGGTAAACAGCCGGACTGTTATTCTACCTTCCCGAGAGGTGTGTTTGGCCTAGGAATCACTCTACTTGCTTGTTCACTAGTTGTAGATGTATGAAGTCATACTGCAGTCATGCATATACTCAGTGAAGGATCTCAGACCTCAGCAGATACATGTGCCCACGTGCTGCAGCAGCAATTCCAGTCGCAGACGCTATCCTTTTGTGGAGAGCGTATTCAAAGGGGCCATGGTTCAGCCATACATACATGACTGCCTTGTGCATGTCGTCGAGGGTAGACATACCTATCACTTCCGCATTTTCTTCAAACATCACTGCTGCTTGCTGGTAAACCAGGCAGTACATCCCACTAATGGAATGGCCTTCCATGGAGACATCCTGGTGATGAAAGTTGGTCAACAAAACGAGTTGGTCAATATGAGGGGGCGAGACGCTATTGTAGCAGATTGGGTCATCAGCAGGTAGGTTTCGCAACTTTCAGCCATTATATTCTTCTAAGAATTAATTTCAGATTCGCAAATGCCACAAGGCAAAAAGGACAGAGTCCTTTGCCCTGTTATTTAGGTTATATCAGATTAGGGAGACAGACAGGGCAGATTCGACGTCAAATCAAGTTTTGATAAGGGGCATCTCTATCTACCTAGATAATAGGACCCATTTGCTGCATTACACATAATCAATCTTCATATGTTAATCAGTGCAAGGCAGGACTATCACTGACATCATTTGCAAGTCCTGTGTTTTCCGACAGCCATCTTCTTCACCAACATCATTTACAAGTGCCAGTTCAAATCGCTAAATACATCTCACAATTGACTTTATTTCTGAAGATAGTTTCCTGGGGCCATCTTCTGCTCCAACTGTCTAGAACGAACCGAAGTGTATTTAAGGCGCATTTTGATCAAATCTGTTGCTGGCCAGCACCCACTATAGTTCTCGAGTTTGGGTAATTTGTCGACAGCCTGTAAAGCCACAGAACATATTAGCAGGGAAAAAGTATAAATTAATTAACAACGTACAGCAGCTTGTACTATGCCAAGAAGGTGGGTACTTTGATTGGCAAAGCTCTTCATCAAGTCCAGATGATTTGCAACGAGACGATGTATGCATTTCTATGGAGGTTACAATCAGAACAGAAAACTTTTATAAGGAAAATCCAGTACCTTTAATTTTTTGAACCTTAGCACGTCCCAATTGATGGCTTCTTCCAAGTTGTAACCTCCCCAGCCAGGTCTCCCAGGCTCTCCGATTGGTTTTGGAATCTTCTTGCTGTCAGACTCCACTTCAGACTCTGAGGACGAATCAGATTTATCTGTAGACTCCTTATCTCCCTCACTCTTAGGATTCCCAGTAGGAATAAATTTCGATTTGGAAGTTGAACCTTTACTGTACAGTGGCTTGGCTCGATGACGATTCCTCTTATTGCGATCGACACCGCCCTCCACACCCAATGCACCAGATGGCGTGTTAGAGGGCATCTTTTTGTGCATCGCATGACGTGGGTGCCATGAGACCTTACTCGAGAGATGCTGTGCTATGGTACAGGCTTAGGATTTTTAGTATATTGCAGCCAGACGCTGAGGGAGGTACGTGGCTTTGTTGGCCTCAACATCACATCCTCAAGTTTGGTGCAGGGAAACTTCGAAGAAGTGTGGAGTAACCAAATCGGAAAAGGTTTTGAAATCACATGTATCACGCGTAACAACACGTCTGGATGTATCACAATCGGTACAAGAGATAGTATTGTACAAGTTTGGAATTTTGACTCAAACGAAGGACTGTGCCCACTATTTTCTGTGCAGTTGGACAGCACTGTGCCTAAATCCTTGGGTTTTGTTGACAACACGGCCCAAGACCTCTATGTTTTTGGAATGTACAATGGTCAATGGTAAGGGGCCAGGTGTTCATTTAGGATCACAATTAACTATGTGACAGGCACACACTGCGTGGGGATGATGGGAAGATATTGTCAAGTGAAGATACAGGCAAAATGATGTGAGTAGCTTGCCATACTCAAACACTTTGTCACTGATAGTCTTGCAGTGGCCATGCCGATATAAGCATCAAGTATAACCAATTCGTCGTCGACAATGCAACCGATGGTTTTGACATCCACCAATTGGATGATGGAGCTCATATTTGCACTTTACCAACTGGGATTCCCAAGAAAAGAGTACCAAAACAAGTGACCTTCAGGGAAGACTCCCAAATTATTGTCAGGGGAAGTGATCATGGCATTGTCTATCTTTTTGAAAGCGAGAGTGGCAGAGTCATAACAACGTTGAACCATTCTGCTGATAAAGGACTGGTACAGACTGTGGCGATAACAAGGCAATTGATTTATTCGATTCAAGCTTCATCCATATTTATAGATGCATGAAACCAAAGGGAGTACTGTAATTCTTTGCGCATCTTCAAGCAACACGAGCAAACATAGACATCTCTCTCTGGACTCAGAAAAAGGTAACTGCGAGGGAAAACGACACCTGGAAAGTCTGCAACCTCGTAGTTGTGATAGAAGCAATGTTCAAATTAGAGATGTTTCTCACCTCCATGGCCTTCCTTTATCAGAACATCGAGGTGAGTCTGGGGCTGTCGATAATGACTGGACATCGTTCACATTTATGCTATAGTTTGCATGGGTGAGAACTGCAGTTAAGATGTCTCCAATGCCACATGAGGTT